>JAYKKM010000122.1:1562500-1685000 GCA_035772405.1 Chrysogorgia sp. JL179-B06 | reverse complement strand
AATAATATTAATATCATGCCAATTAGTAATCGCGTAATGTTTGATTTCGAAATTTGTTGAAACAATGGTTGCATCTTATGTCTAAAGTTTGCATTTTAGGATCCGCCATTAAAATGGCCGAGCTTGGGAGGAATGAGTTGAGACTGCTTTTGATGTCATAGCCTCGGTGAAGGCTAAAAGGGATGACTCAAAAGGACCTTCATATTTTCTAGAACTACTAATCCTAACTCTAATCTCAATCCTAACCCTAACCTTGATCTTAACCTTAAACCTAGCGCTAACCGTGGCTAACCCTAACCTATGGAAAAATAAAGACCAGACAAAAACAGAAAGGTCCTTTTGAGTCATCCCTTTTAGCCATCCCCCATAGCCTCGACAGGCTTGGATCAGATTTGTGGAAGACTAAAAGGGATGACTCAACCTACTGTTGTGGTCTAGTGGTTACCACATGTCTATGAGCTTGGAGACACAGGGTCAAATCCTGGGTCGGACCTCTACTCCGGGTCTTTTTTTGAGGAGAAAGTGCTGCCTTTGCACAAATATCAGCAAATTGGTAAGACTTTCTGGTCTTCTCGGATAACGACCTTAAATCGTAGGCCATTGGAATGCCTATCACACATAGGCTTCTCTAACCTGTTGGGGTATTCCGTTCACCTAAAAGAGTGTTAAATCTGATAAAACTAAAAACTAACAAAAATTAAAGATCAGACAAAAACAGAAAAGTCCTTTTGAGTCATCCCTTTTGAGTCATCCCTTTTGAGTCATCCCTTTTAAGGTAGCAATTGGGTTATCCGGCATCGCGTCGTAAAAATACTTGCATCGCGCCCCTATTAATGCGATCACAACTTGTTATACATCAATTTAATGCAAATTGATCATAGAAAACAGTGTTAAAACCTAATTTTATTGGGGGTGAATTTTTCAATTGTTTTATTTCCTGAAAGAAAAAATAAGTGTGTTGGATTCGTCTGGTTAAAGTCCTTTGGAATTTAATTTATGGTTTTCCAGTTTATACCGTTGTAACCTCCGATAAATGACCAGCAAAAACGTGTCGGCGATTTTTGAAATTCTGTTTCGTTCAATTTTTAATAATGATTTTCATGGGAGTCACAACATATTTCATATCTTTTAAATTCAAAACGCGATAAAAGCGAAAACACGCAACGTATCAAAAATCGCCGACACGTTTTCGTTGAAGGGTATGTTTTCAACAACTGACAAAAATTTCAACGAAAATTATTTTACCGGGAGAAAAACGCAAACTTTGGTGCAGAATTGAATTGAGAAAAAGCCTAGCACCTGAAAGGTGTCAATTGTCCCGCCTTCTTATCATCCAATTAGACCTCGTCCAATCGTGTTTTAAAACTCAATTTTTCCAACTCCATTTTTTTTTCACTTACAGAAAACGATTTCTCAGATTAAAAAATGGAAAAAAATGTTTTCTTCATATTTGTAATTTTTTCCACTATTGCTACCTTAATCCACCTTACAATCCAACTTCTTTTCAAGTAATGTTGCGATGAAATTTCGCATGATTATTAATTGTGGTGATAACTTTAAGATCATTTTATAAAAGTCATCTTTTTCATCAGAGAACTACTTTAATCTTTAGTAGTAAAAAAGTAGAGTGCTGCGTAGACAGTGTTTTGGATATATAGCAAAGTGAAAAGGTGGTAAACTTCCAAGATTTTTAGTAACGAAATATACTGACGTTTCGAGCGGAGCCCTTCATCAGAGTAAGACGAGATAAAATAAAATAAATAGGGCTTATATATATGCCAAAAGGGTGTCACAAGTAGAAAGTAGCCAATCAAATGCACGGGAGATAAACAAACTAATAATTAATGAGATGCGAAAAGTTAAATCATTTGCTATTTTTACAGTCGATCAGCAAACAGACTGAGGGGGAGGGAGAAATGACAGGTCCAATATTCAAGGCGATTAGGCGATACTAAAGCAGTAAGAAACAAAAACTTGAGAAAAGGAACTGAAAGTGAATGAGCTAATAATAAAAAAGTGCCTCGCAAACTAAAATAACAAAAAAACTTGTAGGAAATTAAATAAAACAAAAACGTTCGTTAAGACCTTGAGGATGTGTAGCGGAAACTGGGGTGTGACATGCATTGCTGCCAACTATAAATACGCAATATACCCATGATTATCTCATATAAACACATGCATAAACAAGTATATATCGAATGCAGTTCTTGACAATTAACCAAAGCCCTATATTTCTAATTCGCGGGGAAATTTAAAGGCGAAGAAATTTCTTAACACCTGGATTTAGATGAATAAAGAACTGGCCAATAAGATTGTAGAATCGACCGGCCGATCCCAAGGGCCATTTTCGCCGACCTTCCACCGTGAAGGCAAAATGTCCTGGATACAAGGTTGCAGTGATCAGCAGGTAATGAGTCAATCTCATTCCCAGAGCCTTCGCCGCGCCGTGATCTGCAGATGAAGAACCTCCGCTCGAAACGTTAGTCCTCCTACACACTATCTCGGCAGCACACCATCTCGGCAGCACACCATCTTTTTAGAGTTTTCTATTTCTATTTCTACACTACATATGTAGCACAACACTTTTATTCGACTATACCTAAACCCTAAACCCTTTTCCGTTTTCCGTTAAACCCTTAGTATCTAAGCCGGTATTCAAGTTGGCTCGTGAGTTTTCTCATTTGACTTCACTGGATGTGCAGTGTGCTGTTGTTGAACTGGTAAGGTTTGTCTTTTGTTAAAGTGCATATAACGTCTGTGGGGATTTAACATATATGTAATCTATCGATTCTCCGGAGAAAAATTGTAATATATCTTGTCAGCAGAAAATTTCATCTTCATAGACTTTTTTGCTGTTAAAGTTGACGGAAATGATGTCATAGCGAGTATCTGTAAAGAGGTTTTCATGCAGACAGATGCCCTCTATGACATCACTTCCGTCAACATTAACAGCAAAAAAGTCTATGAAGATGAAATTTTCAGCTGACAAGGTATATTACAATTTATCTCAGGAGTATCCATAAATTACTATACCTTTTGAGGTTATTCTATTTTTCGTTAGAATTCGAAAAGTTCAATTCAAAACCGAAGAAATAATTGAAATTGGTTACTCGGTTCTGCTGTTATGATCTGTTAAAGATCGAGTTTTCAGCCCTTTTGCTAAACTTAGTTGAACAACGACCGCGTCGGAAGAAAGCCTGGTACACTGGTATGTGATGTCATAACGACGTTATACGGCGAGAAAATACTGTATATTTTGGTTTTATTTTAGTGAAGTTTGGAATACTGTTACTCTTGGGTGAGTGATAAGTGACAAACCTTCGACAATTCTGCTTTCCTTATCTTAATGGTCCCCTTACGTCATCATATGCCTAATTTGCATATTACAAAAATTGGAACGACTTAAGAAGCCAAAATTTAAAAGAACATCCTTCCTAATTTTAGGAGTGGTTTTATTCTAAACAAAACAAAATTGGGGTTAGGGGTACTTTAAGGTCACCGATTTTTAGGATCGCCAGATCTTTGAGTTTTCATTTTCCCCTGTTTTTGTTATTAGTTCACCAACATCTGTAGCACGGATGTCGGACGAGGAATTTTTGTAGCTGAAGAAGAACTTCCAGAAGAAGGTTCGAGATCGCCAAATCCATGTAAGACCACTTCTGACGTAGCCCAGCCAGAAGGCTTCAACGGAGAAGCTGGTGAAAGTGAGCTTAATACGGGTCCTGTTGGAGATGATGAAGGATCAACCCTGGATCGTAAGGGATCTGTTGTGCATCATAAGCAAGCGATAGTTGATCATCGGGATGTGGTTCAAGTTACTATCAAAGGAATTCTGGGTGAACAGAAAGAACTTTGTGAAAAATCTGCAGCTCTTGTTTATAATATTTCAATGGCAAAGGTGAATGTTTTTAGATTTATGGAAATTTTATCTGGTTAGGTTGAATTGTGGTATGGTATGATATGGTGCAGTATGGTGTGGACTGTGGTATGGTACGGTATGGTTTGGTACAGGTACAGGTACAGGTACAGGTACATTTGTGATCAATAGCTCATCATCGGGTGGTGGGGGTCGAGATGGCCGAGGCCAAGCGTAGAAACACACCATGGTGTGTTTCTGCGCTTAGCTTTGGTTGTCTCTATCCTTACCATCTGATGATGAGTTGTTGATCATAGCTAATCTTGGCGTGGTGTAGAAATGGAGTATTGCGGCCTTCCTGAGCTACAGTTGTTGTGTATTATTATTAAATTAACAGTAATTATTTATTACTATTTGTAAACATACTTTTAAATTCTGGGTCCGCAGTAATTGGCTTTATGCTGTTGCGGTCACCCTGTCATTGTTTTATTACTATATGATGTAATCTATGTTCGGTTTCTTTTTTGGTGTTTTTTTTGCACAATGGTGAAGCTAATAAAATAAATAAAATAAGGAGGAGTGATTTCAAGCCAAAAATTAAGTTTGTCTAATATGAAAGAACTCGTAAAATGATAAAGTAACACCTTTTACAACTTTTCCGTATTTTACTTCGTTTTACTTCAGTTTGTTTGATATGTAAATGAGATGGTTGGTAGAGAATTTTCACTCATTAAAATATTATTTCAATGTTCAAGTTTGTTCCACAAATTTACTTGAAAATGTGCGTATAATAACTCCCCATGATAATGAATGTTGTAAACTTAGCAATCACTGAGATATAAGACATGTTTAAATGAGTGAAAATTCTCTGCCGGGGCGGCTACTTTCGAAATTAGTGACCTCTAAGGGCGGCTACTTTCGGATGGGCGGTTACTTTCGAAGGGCGCTTACTTTCGGGTTGTTATTTTTAGCATCGGCCAAGTTTTAACCACTACTGTACATTTTGCACAACGTTTCAAAGTTTTGTTTTATTTTGATGAAATTACATAAGAGTTGTTACTTATTATCTAATGCTAATAATTTACCGTACTCGATACCGAATATTCAGAAACCCTAATGGAAGAGAACGTCTGAACGATGACAAAGACAAACTGTTAACTACTGTCTGAAATTCCTGAATCTTTGATATTACTGTTTTATACATGTTTTAATCCATGCCATTTAAAATAAATTGTTAAACAGATGTTACAACTTATTTATACATGAATATTATAGTTATAGACATCGGAGGGGCTACTTTCGGGGGGTGGGGGGGGGGGGGGGGGGGGGGGGGGGGGGGGGGGGGGGGGGGGGGAGGGGGGGGGGGGGGGGGGGGGGGGGGGGTGGGGGGGGGGGGGGGGGGGGGGGTGGGGGGGGGGGGGGTGGTGGAGCGGTTACTTTAAGAGGGGCGGCTACTTTCGGATTTTCGTAGTAATTGTTTAAAAAAGCGGCTACTTTCGGGGAGCAGTTACTTTCGAGATTCTACGGTATTTCCGAAGAACACTGAACTTTATAACAAAGATGCTTCTTGTCATTCAGACTAAAAAGACGACTTGCTCAGAAGAGTAGCGATTTTGGATAAAATCGATACTCTGTAGTCACTAGTCATTTCCTATTTCCTTCATCATCTGTCCCTACAAAGATCTCTTTGTTTACACTCTTCTCCTTAGCCGATTTCTGTCTCCTCTTGCTAGATTTCGACATGACGTTTGTTAGTAGTTACCAGACAAGAGTGTTTTTCATTGTTTTCAGCGTTTTTCGTGTGGACGGAGCAAATTACCGATCGAAAACGATACGAAAACGCTCGTGTGGACGCAAAACGTTCCCTGTGTTTTCATAAAAATGAAAACGTATCGATTTAGTATGATCTTTATCTATAATAATGTTTATCTTCCCATACTACGGTATAGTATAGTATGGTGCTGTACTATACATATTTATTTTTGTGGTATTGGTGATGAAAAGAATAGGACACAATTTGGTATTGTACGTATGTAACAAAAGCTCTTTCAGATTGAGTAACTATAAATATAACTTTCCTTCTTCTAAACATTAGGTTAGTGAAGAGTCTTCCATGGAATGCGCCTCAGCAATTCTGGAATTTTTACGAAAAAGCGACACTGGACATGATGCTGGTGAGTTTTATTGCTGTGAATCGTGACCAGGGCCGCCGAGAGGGGGGGGGCAATTTGAGAGGGGCCCCCTGATCGTGACAGAGTACTGGTTTTTGAAAAGTGGTGGTGGTTGAGTGCCTGAGTGGTGCCTCTTGTAGGGGGTTTGAAGTGGTCGTTGTGAAGTTGGGGTTTGCTTGGGGATGGTCGTTGTCTTGCGCACGTATGAGAACCAGTTTAAAAGTAACCACTGTGATGACGTGGTAGTGGTTGTTGAGAGATGGTTGTTGTAGGGAGGTGTTGTTCTTTTACTGAATATAGTTGAGAGGTTGTTGTTGTTGTTGTTGTTGTTGTTGTTGTTGTTGTTGTTGTTGTTGTTGTTGTTGTTGTTGTTGTTGTTGTTGTTAAGGGGTGACTGTTGTAGGGAGGTGGTTCCAGGTTATCGTTGCGGAACTGCACTAGTCAGTGTGGACAGGGGCGTAAATCCTCATAAAAAGGTGGGGGGATGATGAATCACTCACAGACGAGTGCAGTAGGCGCCGAAAGTCTAGTGCCATAGACACTATAGAGTCGAGCGCCAAAGGTGCGAGAGCCCTCTAGGGGGGTCCGGGGACATGCTCTTGCGGAAAATTTTAAAATCTAGAGTCTCTGAAATGCTATTTCCAGTATTTTGAGGGGAGATTTTACAGAATTTTGAAAGTTCTAAAATGTCATTTAAAATTGCTTTTATTTAAAAATCATTTAAAATTCGAGCGGAACCCTTCATCAGAGTAAATAAAATTATATTGTGTCTGTGTTCTTTCTTTAGTCTTTAGTCTTTATACCCGTTTTAATTTTTACTCTCTTCGTTGAGTTTGACATCACGCACGTCACATTTAGGGCCAGAGCCTGCGTTCATTTGGCCCTGCGGCGAGAAACAGTCTTGTTCCCAGACCCCTCGGCTCACCCTTCATTCAAAGTGATTGATATCAATAGATAATATGCTACTGACCAAGTGGAAAAAAATTAGAAATATATTACGCGCAGAAAACCGTCACAAAATCAATCTAAGTATAATAACGATTATTCTCCACAACATTTTTTCAAAATTGAAAAAGTGGGTGGGATAGTAACAATAGTCATCCCCCTTGGCTAAAAGTGGGGGGATGTATGCCGCCACATTTACGCCACTGAGTGTGGAGTTGAAGATACTGTTGTATAGGGAGGTTTCCGTATTGGAGAGATGCCTACTGTATGCTGGAGAGGTATAGTGGTCGTTGTATATCGATGGTCACTGTATAGGCTGGTAACTGGCCAGATGTTTTTTATATTTGCAATTCCTATTTCTTTATCTTATTCCATTGTAGTTCATCACTGCCTCTTTGCTCTCAAAAACTTTATGAAAATCAGTCCCGAGGTATAACAGATTTCGCAGTTTTATAAATTGTATTAAAGTGCCCATGACCCCAAATACGATATTACGGATATAGATGCTAGCTACATGAAGTGAATACAGTAAAAACCCGCGAGTAAGAACCTAGTTTTTAAGAACCTGTTAGGCTAAAATTTGCCAGTTATACCCCCTCTATACAAGAACCTGTTTAGCCTAAAATTTGAAACAGGTTCTTATTTTCTACAATCTATATAAAAAGATGTGTACACTTGGGTGAATAAGATACAGATCAACATTTTCGGAGACACAGGTGCCTTAATTATTACTCCAATTTAATACAATGTAAATGCCAATGTTGAAAATCAAATAGAATTGTTATTGTTGTAATTACATATAAATACTGTAACTGTATATATATTGTTTATACAGTATCTCCATGGCTACACATCAGCATATGGAAGAGTCTGTTTTTTTCATGAATTTCTTTATAAATACTTACATGGTATGCAGATGTTATATTATAAGGAATACAGGCTGAATACCACTAAATTCTATTAGCTACAATGTATTTTTTTCTTTACAAAGTAAGAACCTATTTAAGAACCTAAATAGCCTCAATTTGTGCTAAGTACCATTTATATAAGAACCTGTTTAGGCTAACTTGGGAAAACGCAGGTTCTTACTCGCGGGTTTTTACTGTAGTTGAATGCCAAAATATTTTATGATTTGACCTTTGCGTTGATGTGCTAGAAAGGTTTGTTTGTCAGCAGTGGTCCACTGTCAGATAGCAGAGTCGTTGTATCGCAGCTGAACAGTCAGCTTGGAAAAGCTGGCATCAGCCAAAACATGGTTGATGCACGGGAACTTCGTCATGGCACCACCTCTCTTCCAGCAGTTGTACATGGTTCGAGTTCCCCTTGGTGAGATGGCAATTTCTGTTGTTGACCAACAAGACGCAGCAAACGAACGAATTCAAACGCTGGTTGATGTCTACGGACCCAGAACAATAATTATTGATTTTGAAATTGCCACCATTCAAGCCATGTCATTGGCAACCATTCAAGCCATGTCATTGGCAACCAAGTGAGAATCCAGTGCTACTTTTACCACCTCACTCATAGCACGTGGAGTGCTGTGAGTGAGGTGTCAAAAGCAGCACTGGATACAAAAGCTTGGGCTCTCCAATCTCTATATCGCGAGAATGAAGAGTTTTGTGACACTTCTTCTAGTTCAAGATGTGATTCGAGAGAATGTTCCGGTTGATGGCGAGGCACTGATCCAGTACTTTAATGCAACGTATGTGACGGGATGCTTCAGGCGTGTTCAACAGCCAAATCGCCCGCTTGTTCTCCGTCGCATTCCTGCACGATTCCCAGCATACCTCTGGAAAGTGCACGTTGCGACGGTCAGTGGCAATTCACGCACCAACAACCAATGCGAAGCTGGAACAAGAAGTTCTAGTTTTTAGAAATAAAGTTTATTAATGATAATAGAAATATATTTTGGATTAACCTTTGTGAGGTGCCATGTTTTCCGCATATTGTGAAATTAGTGGTGCCATTTATTCCGGCATTCCTTCGTTTCATGATCAGGAGAAACAAGAGTCGAGATAGCTCTCAGCCTCTCATATAAACTAGGACATTGGCAACAAAAATTAAGTTTGTCTAATATGAAAGAACTCGTAAAATGATAGAGTAACACCTTTTACAACTTTTCCGTATTTTACTTCGTTTTTGAAATATTTCAGTTTGTTTGATATGTAAATGAGATAATGTCTGACGTCAGGTGTGGGGTGGAGAATTTTCACTCATTAAAATATTAGTTACATCTTCAAGTTTGTTCCACAAATTTACTTGAAAATGTGCGTATAACAACTCCCCATGATAATGAACGTTGTAAACTTAGCAATCACTGAGATATAATACATGTTTTAATGAGTGAAAATTCTCTACCCCACTCAAACAAACTGAAATATTTCAAAAACGAAGTAAAATACGGAAAAGTTGTAAAAGGTGTTGCTCTATCATTTAACGAGTTCTTTCATATTAGACAAACTTAATTTTTGTTGCCAATGTCCTTTAACACTCGCGTTATCCTTTCATAAGCTCGCATAAACTCAGAGACTTCACTTGGCTTTATTTTCATAACCTTTTAGGTTGTTAACCTGACCAGTGTTATTGGAATTGATCTATCAAAATTTCTACAATTATCCAAGAAAATAGAGGAGATTTGCAACGAATTGGAGCAATATTTAATCGTCTGAATTCTGCTATTCTGTATGTATGTATGTCATTTTATTTCTAATTTTCTAAATGCACCAACTCTCATCGACTCTCAAACTTAACTGGAGGCCGTCAAGGGCGTGGCCCGAGGCTACCTAGGGGGTCTGGAATTTTTTTGAAATTCAAAGCCTCTGAGATACCCTTTCCTGCAGTGTTTTGAGGCCAGCTTGGTTCTGTTCTTGTAGATATTATGCATCTTTTCGAACAGGATATTTAACAACACTCAAACTTGCCAACACAATTTCATCTGATATTTGGGGTTGATCCCCTCGCAAGGAGGTCGCGAAGCGAGGGTGATAATCTCGCCGCGGCAGGGATCCATTTCTCACAAAAGGTTTGTATAGTCGTTTTGGGTGATCCGTTTGAATAGAACAATATTTGGGCAATATTTTCCCAAAGCGACCATTGGCGATTTGTGATCTGACGAACTGCATAAGAGGTTTTTACGAAGGGTATACACGTTTGCGTAATATACTAGATTTGCTAATATACACGTTTGCGTAATATAATAGACACGTATGTTATGTATTTAGACTCAGTAATTCCAGATCTGTTTTTAGAATTGAAATCGAGTAAATATTGGCTGAGATAACGTTCAAAATCTACGTACGACGAACGAACCGGCCTTTTGGGGGATTTGTTAATATCAACAGAGACTACAAATACAAATACGCGGTCTGGGCACTGGGGACCATGGATGGGGGAAAAGAAACTCTAGGGGTGGGGTGGGGTATTAGTGGTAGAAAAGGCGAGCGAGGGGATTATTGCGGTTTTACACATATTCAAACTATTCATTAAGAAATCAAATTTTGACTAATTCTATAAACTGTTAAATACAACATAAAAAATAACGTAACCTTTGGAGAGTAGGCCTTTCTCGATTGTGCTAGCACATTTTTTGGCATAATTTGGGAAAACGAGCATATTTTTGGCACTTTTTAAGGAAAAAGCACTGCTAGCATAATCGGCTATTTATATAACTTTCAGAGCAAAATACTGAAGCCATGACAAGTTTTATTCCTTATACTGGTGCTTTAAAGCTTTGTTAAATCTATTTTCATAGCGGTAGTAGTCCATGCACTCCAGGGCAGGCCAAAAAACGTAAAAAAACCGCCAAAACCAGGGACCGGAAGAAACCGGAAGTACACTTAATATCGGACCCAGTCCACAACTCCACGCTCTCATCAAAAATCCAAAATGGCGTTAAATGGCATCCACGCTAAGTTGTTAGGAGAACGAACTGCAATGCTAATCAGAGCATTGAGAATTTAGAGGACAATGAGTCAATGACTGAGTAAACTTGCTTTCGCTAACAATAAACGTTAAATTTTGACCTTTCTAGTGTATTTTGTGAATAGCATAATTTAATAAAAACTAGCATAATTTTTGTAAACCAGCATAATTCGAGCATAATTTAGACAAAAAACGAGCACTGCTAGTAGCATAATGTGCAAGTTTTACTGGCACAATCGAGAAAAGCCTATTGGAGAGTACACTTACTCTATAATTTATTAGTCTATGGTAGACTTATGGTGATGTACTGATAAACGCTATGGCGTCATTATTACGGTCAACCGTAATCCCACCCTGTCCAAAAAGTAGGGGGATTTTGCCCCATCCCCCCATGCTAACAATCCTTAGGATTTATTAAAATTGTTGCTGGGTTCTTGAAAAATCCGGCAAGAATATCTTTATATATAAGAATATCAGGATTCTCTAACATCCATCAGCAATCTAAACGAGTCTAAAAAGATCCTGACAAGGATTATCTCAAAATCTTTTACATTATGCCTTCAGTTAAGGATCTTTTCAAGTGTCATTAAGGATTTTATTAAAAATCCTTGCAGAGCGTTTGCCAATGGTGGTCTACTGGTCTTTATCTTAAAAGTATTTATTCAACTGATTGCTTGAAAGATTTTGTATGCCTCAATGCCAATCAGTCCTAAAGTAATCTCACTGTTCATTTATCTGTGAACGGATGTTTCTTCCATATTTATTACCATTGTGATGAAAGCAATGATATTGGGGATGTTACCTATGTGCCATTAACTGAGATAATGGTTGAAACTGTTGAAGCTGTTTAAATATACTTTCCTTTTTTTTAATTAATAGTTTGTATCATTGCTTTATTAGTTATGTATAGTTTTATAATGAAATATAATTAGTTTTATATAAGTAACTTAAGTTACTTTAAGAATATATTTTTGTAAGAGCATTGAGAACACTTGCACTTAAAATGTCGCATTTCTGCGGTTATAAACATGGATCATTAGAAGATTTATTTTCAACAATTACATGTATCTGGCCGTCAGTGCAATTGTATAACAGTCATTGTATAACAGTCATGAAGAAAAACAAAATATCACAAAATCCTCCTGATGCTTACCAGTCAAAACGTCGTCAGTCAAAGTCAGTCCATGGCCTTCAAAGAATCAGTAATTTGTTTTTTACGAATCAAAACAGCAGTAAAATGAAAAAGCGTCTAAACTTAAACAGTCGCTAGCGCCTAAGCAAATTTCGAAACCGTAGACGGTCGGACACCTCTTTGATGGTCGGTGGAATCTTGGGACTTTTTTACGCACCCTATTTTTTTGATAATATTCTAAACCAAACCCTAAAACTAACCCTAACCTAACCTTAATCCTAACCCTATTAAAAGAAAAAAGTAAAGTAAAAATTTAAAAAAATGGAAAAATTATATACTCACCCAACATTCGAACCCCGCTCTCACAACTAAAAATCAATAACACAGACCACTCGGCTATGCAAACGAACGTGAAATTTTTTGGTTAATAATCAATATTTATGTAACCCATTGTAAGTAAACTATATATATATACATAAATATATATATACAAATATATATACAAAGAGGTGTCCGACCGTCTATGGTTTTGAAATTTGCAGCGCCTAACACTCCGGTAACAACCCAGCTGTTTAATTTAAATGTCCCAAACGATTGTGCCTAAGAAACTCGTTCTGAATCATGTTTATTATAAATTATTGCTACAACTAAATGACTGTAAATTTCCTGATCATTGACACCTAATATTTTGGTCTTTATTCAAGATATTACAGTAGATTACAGAAAATATTTGTTGAATTAGATGTAGAGCTAAAAATTGACAAAAATAATTTGGTAAAGTAAGTTAACAACATACAAAACAGCACAAGCACAGAAAAAGTTAATTTTTACAATACAAGAAATTAGAAAAGTCGAGGACGTTTTGATCGGACACCCTGGGGCGAGGAAGATCAAAGGAAGTGTCCTAGTTTATATGAACATTTATACAGGCATTTGTGATTGGGGTATCTAGTACGTATTCCTTATCAGGAAGCGCAAATAGCTGACACGTTGAACCTTCGTAGCAGCCTCCTAGTTAATTGGATTGTAACCAACCCCAAAACAACAAAGGTCCTAACCCTTTGGCAAACGTTTTCTTGAGAAATAAACCACCCCCAATGCTATAGAATATATCAAAGGAAAGTTAAATGATCTATTTACAACATACGTACAGCTTTATCCCGATAGCTAACTTAGTTCTCTTTAAAATCGCGGATAATCGAACATGCCCAAAAATATAATTTTCGCAATACGGATACCATCTTGTAAACAAAAACACGAACTTTCGGCTGTCTTCGACGAACGTTTTCTTGAGAAATAATCAACTCCCAAAGCTACAATATATATTAAAACAAAGAGAAATTATCTGTTTACAATATACGTACAGCTTATCCTGCTAGCGAACGTAGTTTTCTTAAAAAGAGCGGATAATCGAACATATCGTAACGTGTTAACAATCCCACATCCGGGCTCGAGTGCCATGTATTTGCTCGTCAACGCCTTCTATTTGCTCGTCAATTCCTTCTATTTGCTCGTCGGTCACTTCCTTATATGGAATACGTACTAGAAGTACATATGGCATTTGTATCATAAGTAATTTAAATTAGTTGTATTTGTCTTGCAAACAAATAGTTTTTCTCAATTTCTATCATATTGAAATATTTTCGAAATTATAACCGAAGAAACGTCAGATGTTGGGTGAAATAGTTCATGTCCAATTTATTACAATTGTTGGACAGTATTCCAGAGATTGTTTTCGACGAGTGTGAGTTACGGCTTGCACAGCAAATTTCACCTGCTTTTGTGATCTTGACACAACCAAGTCACTCACAACAAAAGACATGATAAACGACCATCCCAGTAGTGTGCTTGCAGGGTTATCATCAGTTATGTGGTACACTTCGAACCTCTCCCATGGGTCGGTATCGATGGCGTTGTAAGACCAGGAGAGTATCACGGATACAGTGACCATGTTGTCGTCTTTGGGTTGAACCTGACCTTCATGGCAACACAAGTGTGTAACAGTAGGAAGGGGTCTTCTTAAGGAAACAGCATCAATTATCTTAGAAAATGAGTATAATGCTGTGTTAGTAAGGGTTTGATGGTCACAAGTGTGCATGATTAAAAGCGTGTTTATATATATACATTTCACTTCTCTGACAAAGGGCCTTCCATTGAAGCGTTATAGACTCTTACACACTATTTCGTAGAAATATTTTGAGGAGCGTGTGCAATCATAATATACATTATGATTATTGAGCTTAGGCCTTAGAGTAGACAGACGATTCATGAACAATCACCAAGCTCAAATCCTCAGAAAATGTCTCTGAGTCCCAGACAGTGATCGAACCTGTAATCTTTTGATTGTCGACGAGACGCTCTAACCAGAGCAGAGAGCAGATGTATATATATAATATATATTCTGCCCACAAACCTTCATATCTCCCCAAAACAATTGGAATTCGGTTGAACGTGTTTCTTTGAGAGGTTCTGTTGAAAAAATCATATTATAGTGTTTTTATTAAATATAACATCTTAACTCTCACGATGTGTAATGTGCTCAGCATCAGTGGTACACAACAAATGTGGGAAAACTCAAATGGCCCAAGCAGGATCTATGCACCTATGTTATTACATATTTCTATGATTACTGTAAGTTTCCATAAGAAGATCCCAAGCAGACAACTTTGATGATGATGTAACATGCATGTGGTGGTGATGATGATAATTACTATAGTACCTTTAGTTGTCTTGTTCATTAACACCAGGCGAATTTCTTTGATGCGAGATCCTTTTAAGTCTTTTTCTGCCAGCAAATAGTATCTAAAAATAATGGTTGTGGCTATTATATAAAATTATGCTAAGCAAAATCTCACAATACAATTTCACCTGGCAAATCAATAGCCAACATACAGAAGAAACAACACTAAGTTCACAAGTTACCTGGTGCACCAAGGTGAAGTTATATTGCCATCCCCATCTTCTGTGCTACACATTGCATGCAACTTCTTGTGTTCATCTCTGCTGACAGGAGCAAATAACCGATAGTGTTCTTGACCAACAGAAATTGCCAAACGATCTGAGCTCAGTTGTTTAGACCTCTTCACTCCATAACGTTGTAATAGGGCTTGATCTACACTGTCGGTGTTATCTTCTGAATCTGTAAGGAAGAGCCATTACCCATCATAACAATCATCCCCAGTAACTAATTTATAAATCCTTTAAGCCACAGTATCAGCATAAAAATTCCCTTATTGGTCTTAATTAACATTTCTTAGAGTATTAAAAACATGTCGGCTTTTGTTTTTTTTATCTCAAACTGTCTTTATTTGAAATTGTGTGGGTAAATCCCAACTTGCATATTTACTCGGGCTACTGTGGGTAGCACGAGTCTTAAATCCGGTTTCATTTCTGTGTTCGTCGTCGTAGGTTTTTTGTACGTCGAGAGAATGTAATTATTGCGTGGGCGTATAAATAGCGAATTAAAGCGATTTCGGGCAGTTTTATTGTCAATGAATCGCAGTCTGAAAAGCATTTACGAGACCTGTAAACCCACAAACTAACGCAAAGATTCTCTCCAGGATAACTGGATGAGAGAAACACAGATGAGAGATTAAAGAAAGAACTCGCAGAACCGTGGACGAAACGTCAACATGACAACATATAGTCGTTGCAAGGCATGACAAGCGAATTGAAGCGAGTTCGGACTTTCGTTTTATTGGCAATGAATCGCAATTGGAAAGGTTTACCGAGACCTGTAAACCCGCAAAACATTGCAAAGATTCTCTCCAAGATGAGAGAAACACAGATGAGAGATCAATCGTGAAGATGGAATGGACAGCCGAAGGACAGGGAAATTATGAAACGTTTACAGAAATGAGTGCATTAAAAATTATCCTTTGTAATTAATCGTGAAGATGGAATGGACAGCCGAAGGACAGGGAAATTATGAAACGTTTACAGAAATCAGTGCATTAAAAATTATCCTTTGTAATACAAGTGAGCGGGTTTTCTAATTCCAACTGTCTAACATGCCACCAAATCACCAATGCATACCCATCTCCGCAGGCAATATGCGCGCCATGTCCCTAAAAGTAGCTCGAGTTAACGCCTAGCGGGCGTCTTGTTAAACTATAGTCTATATTAGACTCATTACCTTCGTCATTATAGTGACGAAATACTGACGTTTCGAGTGGAGCCCTTCATCAGAGTGAGACCAGGAGGGCTCCGCTCGAAACGTCAGTATTTCGATATTGATCACCCTTGGGGCCTAAACGGTTAATAATCCAGGCTAGCATGATACGCCAGGAAGTGATGATAAGGCCTTGCTAACACACCTTACCCAATCCCTTGACGACGCATTAGCATCCTATCCTACATCTGCTATTATCATCACAGGTGACTTTAACCGTTTTAGGCATAGCCAACTACTGTATGTAACTCGTTCTCTTTAAAACAAGTGGTCAAACATGCAACCAGAGGTCCCAACATCCTTGATAAAATATTTACAAACGTTTCTAAACACTATTATGCCCCTGTGATCCTTCCACCTATTGGTTTCTCTGACCATAATTCAGTGTTGTTCAAACCACTGAAACACTGTGTGAACTCCCGGAGTACTCGAATGGTTAGAGACACGCGTCCTTCTAATCGGAAATTGGTTTTCAAAGCCCTGTCAAGTATAAATTGGTCATCATTGTATGGCTTGGACTCCTGCAACGACAAGTTCCATCTTTTTGAACTTATCGTTAATGGTATTGTTGATCAGCATCTTCCACTCATACGCAAGAAATCAGATAGCAGCGACAAACCTTGGATAACTCCCAAGATTAAAAAATTAATTGCCAAACGTCAGGCAGCTTGGAATGAAGGAAACAACAGTTTGTTTCGTTTTCATAGAAACAAAGTAAATTCACTTTGCAAAAGTGCCCGTTCAAAATTCTACGCCAGTAATATTGCTGACTGCTTTGAATCAAATCCGCACAAGTGGTGGTCCAATATTAAAAACTTAGCTGGCCTTGGTGCAACGAAAAGCGTCTCCACGATCCTGTTTAACGGCCAACCTTACTCGGGCACTGCCTTAGCAAACCTTTTCAATGACAAGTTTGTCGCCGTTGGAAACACCCTCCCTTCTTTTTCTTGGACACCCATCGCAGTCGATGATGTCCCTTCAGACTTCTACGTCTCCGTTGATGAAGTTGAAAAAGCACTAATATTGGTAAAATCACACTCCGCGGCAGGCCCAGACGAGATTTCACCTTGGCTACTTCATGAGAACTTTGCCTCCCTATCTCGCCCATTGGCATCCATCTTCAACGCTTCGATCCAAGAAGGAAGTATTCCATTGTTGTGGAAATCTGCCAATGTGACCCCTATACCAAAATCATCACTGGCCTCTGACATTGATTCCGATTTTAGACCCATCTCTCTTACACCCATAGTAAGTAAGATTTTGGAGTCATTCCCTCTCAAATGGCTTTTGCAGTCAGTTAACAGTTTTATAGATAAGCTGCAATTTGGCGCGCTCAAAGGATCCAATTCCACAATGGCCCTGATTCATATGTTCCACAAATGGTATGAAGCCATGGATGCACCTGGTTCTTGTCTCCGAATTTGCACGTTGGACTTCTCAAAAGCGTTTGATCGCATAGACCTTAACATCTTAGTACAAAAGCTTGAAAATATGAGCATTCATCCAGTTCTTATTAACTGGATTGCCAATTTCCTCACAGATAGAAGACAACGTACTAGAATTGGTCCGAGCTTTTCTAGCTGGAAGTCAATTAATGCAGGAGTCCCTCAAGGAACCAAGCTTGGCCCCCTGCTTTTCTTAATTATGGTTAATGACCTCAATGTCTCTGATGACACTGTTAAATTTGTAGATGATACTACTATATGGGAAATTATGAGTAACTTCCAGCCGGCTTCGGCCCTACCGTCAAGTATCAGTGACTGCTACAGCTGGGTGATTAAAAACAATATGAAACTGAACTCCACAAAAACAAAGGAAATCCGAGTATGTTTTTCGACTCGTAATCCCTTTGCCCCGCCTCCGCTTATCATTAACGGATGTAATATTTCTGTCGTGTCTCACGCTAAATTACTTGGATTAATAATTTCCGATGACCTCAAGTGGACCCTTCATGTCGATTACATCTGCAAGAAAGCTGCAAAGCGTCTGTATGCCTTGCGATTACTGAAGAGATCTTCCATTTTGCCGAGGAAACTAGTGCGAGTGTTTACCACATGCATTAGACCAATCCTTGAATACTCATGCGAAGTATGGCATTATTTTTGAATTATTTTTGAATTTTATTAACTTTGCCGCAAGTGACAACAACTAACATACATACAAAAAACAATACTTAATAAATATTGTAAGATACTAAACATGACATATTGTCACTGTGGCAGGGTAACCTCAACAGCAATGCCAATTACTGAGGACCCCGTTGCGTAACTTAAACAGATAAATGAAAGATATTTCTACTTAACAAAACTAATAACAACAAGAGATAGGCTGAGTAAGGGGACGAGGGTAATTACATTTAGGACAGATTGTTTTCCAAGTTCGTGGGTCATCAACAATAAAACAGTTAGTTAATGAAGTAAAGTAATACTTAAAAATCAATAATTTAAAAGAAGATAATGATAAAGTCATGGATAAGTTCAAATCATCAGCTAAGACATTCCAAATCCTAGGAATTCGATTAAAATATGATTGCTGAAATGTTGTAGTTTTACAGTCTGCCCCAATACTTAAACGACCAGATTGAAAGGATTCAACGCAGGGCCTTACGATTAATCTTCCCAGATTGTTGCTATGATAACGCAATGACTGTCGCTGGAGTGGTGACGTTGTTTTTACGGAGAGAGTTGATCTACAAGAGATCCTTCGAGCGAATGCGTATTGATATTACACACAAATTACATTCCCTTGTTCCACCAAATCATGATACAGAATACTCCCTTCGTGGTGGAAATAATAAACTTTTAATACCTAGGTGTAGAACTGATAGATTTGCAAATAGTTTTATAATTGCTTGTAGTAAAGCTTTTAATGTAAGTAACTCATAATATAATTTTTCATGTTATTATCATTATTATTATTCTAACGTTGTATTCTGATATTTTACTCTTTTTAATCTTGTAAACCGATGTAATTCAGTCTTTGACTGCAAATTTGGTCTTTTAATAAAAAAAATAATAATAATACCATCAGATATTGATAATAGTGGTCTCATTCAGGGGCGGATTAAGGACCCTTGGGGCAAATTTAGATTGTGGGGCCCCAAACATCTGAACACTTTCAGATTGCACCCTGGTCTCTGGGGCTGCGGTGCATGGGAACAGTTATCGCTTATTAGTTACTAATATAAATATTGACTGCTGAGTCTGAGGTTTATTTTAACAAAATAATTTTGTTCTTTATTTTGTGAAGTTAAATCCGTAGGTACACTGCATTAGACAATGGCATGTGTTGCTGATCTATATGATTCTGTAAAATATTTTAAGATTTTTAATTTTTTAAATGATTTTTTGCTTTTGTGGTCTGTTTTTTTCCTGCGTTTCAAATTTGAGGTAGGTCCTCAGAAACTTGGGGCCCTCAGGAGCTCGGGGCCCTGGGGCACGTGTCCCAGTTGCCCATAGGTTAATCCGCCCCTGGTCTCATTACTTACCTTGAGAATCCTCCTCATATGCAGCTGGACACAACATTATATAAGTCGGTTTTCTGTCTATATGAAATTGCAAGGCAATGTCCACTGCATTGCTTGGTTCAAGTCTTGTGGTAAAACTGACTAAAACTGTGCTTGGCAACAAGAGGTTTGTCTTGAATACCCTAAAAGGGAAAGATCCAGATCAAAGGCCATCAAGAATACCCCAGAATGTAATATAATTACCATTTAAACAATTCTAATTAGTAGAGCAAAGTAAATGGTTTGAGCCTACAGTAGGAGTATCATTAGAGGTGTGAAGTTGATCATACAAATTGTTGTAGTCTTGAGAGAGACTGTTGTTGGTGATTGACGTTTCAACAGCCTCAGCGGCGGTCATCTTCAGAGTCAAGTACTGGTTAAGTGTGTTTTTCAGGTTTGTCTATTATATACATCTGGTTTGTCTAGCTTGTCTTGCTGTTCTTTGTTTTGGGTGTAAAATTCTATTGTGTAGGGGCATGGTCAGCCTTGATGTTGTCAGAGATGCAGTTGTGAAGAGCTTGGCCAAATGTTATCGTACCTAACAACAATTTTAGATGAAGTCTGAGTGGGCTTTGTGGATCCCTGAAGTAACAAACACCCTCCACCATTATAAGCATCTTGACAAGAATGTTCCATTGTAGTGACGAGCACACCATCTTTGTTGCCAATACTATATATATTGTTGGTATAGCTAGGTTGTATTTGTTGGGCACCAAGATGAGTCCATGGATTACCACGGACAACCTAACACACAAAGAACTCATAAATTAAATATATATATATTTAACCAGGAAGTTTTTAAAGTGATTAAGCGCTAAAGAAGTGTTTAAGCTTTCAGGTTGAAATAGGGACGATGAAGCAGTCTTTCCACCACCAAAGCCAAGCAACGCCTCTTCTTTTCAGGAGTAACCTGGTAATACTGCACTAGTAAAATCTGCCAAAATTAGCTTACTGGTAGGAAGTGTAAGGGTCATCATTTAACCCTTTTTTATTATTATTTAATCTTATTTTGATACGGTAGCCCTTCAGGCTATACAAAGTCTGCTTTCCAAGAGGCTATATAGTCTATAGATGTCCCAGGAGACTAGGAGAGATCAGCGCCTAACATATTCTAATAATATCAATGTTTAACCAAGTATAGAGGTAATAAGAATAAAAGAAATGACAAGGTCCGAATTAGCGCTTCGTAAATCGCGAAGCGATTTTGAAAATTTCCAAAATCTGCGAAGTGATTTTTCTGAGAATTGCGAAGCTGATTTTAAGAAACCAAGTTCACCGTGGACGCGGCGCAAGTGATGTAAACGTCAATTATAGGACTTAATGATGTTACACTACGTTGTAAGACGTTACGCTACGTTGTAAGACGTTACGCTATATTGAAAGATGTTACGCTACGTTGAAAGACGTTACGCTACGTAGCCTACGTTGTAAAACGTTACGCTACGTTGAAAGACGTTACGCTACGTTGTAAGACGTTACGCTACGTTGTAAGACGTTACGCAACGTTGTAAGACGTTACGCTACGTTGTAAGGCGTTACGCTACGTTGTAAGACGTTACGCAGAGGTGGAAAAGTTTTTTTCTTTCTGGGATCCTGGGTTTAGGACTAAAAAATTTCTGCAAAAATTTGACAAACTGGCAAAATAACAAAATCACTATTTCTACCTATTGTGCATTCTGTTAAGCATTAAAGAAATATGTCTTATATGTGTAAAGTGTAAACATAAAATTAGATGCTATGAGAGGGTGAAACACTAAGACAACTCTCGATTATACCAGTCGCGTTCATCGACAAGATATCTAATTAATACTTCACGGCTCACGCAGCCAATTTCTTCCTAACAACAAGCGTGTTGTGCCTTAGTTGTAGGTCTAGGATCATTTTTACTGTTAGGGTTAATATTAACCTGTGTACAGCCTGAATGTAATACACCCTGTATATCAGTCTGTGAAAACTTGCTTGATAGCTTGTCGACCCCCCGCTGAGCTACTCAAAACTTCTCGGCTGGAACTAATTAGAAATCTTTTCAATTTGAACAATAAAAAGTCGCTTCGCGCGAACAAAATCGCCTGGTGGAAAACCGGCTTAAGACGTTACGCTACGTTGTAAGACGTTACGCTACTTCGTAAGACGTAAGACGTTACGTAATGTTGTACGGCATCACGCTACGTTGTAAGGCGCATTACGCTACGTGGAAAGACGTTACGCTACGTTTTAAGAGGTTACGCTACGTTGTAAGGCGTTACGCTACGTTGTAAGGCGTTACGCTAAGTTATAAGGCGTTACGCAACGTTATAAGACGTTACGCTACGTTGTAAGACGTTACGCTACGTTGTAAGACGTTACGCTACGTTGAAAGACGTTACGCTACGTTGAAAGACGTTACGCTGCGTTCTAAGACGTTACGCTATGTTGTAAGACGTTACGCTACGTTGTAAGACGTTACGCTACGTTGAAAGACGTTACGCTACGTTGAAAGACGTTACGCTACGTTGAAAGACGTTACGCTACGTTGAAAGAAGTTACGCTACGTTGAAAGACGTTACGCTACGTTGCAAGGCGCTACGTTGCAAGGCGTTACGCAACGTTGTAAGACGTTACGCTACGTTGTAAGACGTTACGCTACGTTGTAAGACGTTACGCTACGTTGTAAGAGGTTACGCTACGTTGTAAGGCGTTACGCTACGTTGTAAGACGTTACGCTAAGTTGTAAGGCGTTGCGCAACGTTGTAAGACGTTACGCTACGTTGTAAGACGCTACGCAACGTTGTACGACGCTACATAAAGTTGTAAGACGCTACACAATGTTGGGAGATGTTACGCTACAGTACGTTGTACAGTAGCCTGCGAGAATGCTCAGGCTGTAGTGTCGTCGTGACACAAAAGAAAAATGGGAAGCTGTTTTAGAGCGCTAATTCGGACCCTGAATGATCACCAAAGTTGAATGCAGGCCTGTTTTAAAATAACTTCTCCCAACTGGTAACTGTAAGAAGTGCTTGGAGACCAATAAGGATAATTTGTTTGTTGATTACTGGGGAGTAAAGGACTGAAAATAGAGAAGTCACTGAAAGACCAATGTATCATCAATTCAGTAGGACAAAAAAAATCACCTTTTGGTATAACTTGACCAACTAATGTGAAAATGTACATGTATAAATGTACTATTATAAAAGTAGTATTATATTACAAGTACCTTGCCATCTTCCAAAACTTTACTGCCATATCCTTGACAAAATGATGTCACAAATGGCAAGGTAGATTCTAATGTATGAATAGTGCAGTCTGATGCAATGTAATTCCAAAATCTGTGAAAATATTCAGTTTTAATAGGCACTAGAATCAAATTTAATTTCTAAAATTAAGTGTTAATTCCCTTTATGCCTCAGGGCTGACCAGTATTTAATTTCTCCTAACACTATCAATGGTTAACCAAGCATAGAAGTAACAAGACATGTTTATAAAACAACTCCCAACTAGATATACTATAAGAAATATTGTTTGGAGATTGATGATACAGTGTATGTATGTATGTATGTATGTATGTATGTGTGTATGTATCAATGTACAGTATGTATATGTATGTACAGTATGTATGTATGTATGCAGGGGCGTACGCAGAATTTTTCAAACGGGGTCGTTTTACCTCTCATGAAATTATTTCAGGCTTATAATGTAGCTAATTGGATCCAAAAGGGCCCCCCGACCCCCCCTGCGTACACCCCTGTATGTATATATTATATAACACACCCAGGCATTGCTGATAACTAATCATGAATAACATGAGAATGTGGTACTCACTTGTCCTGGTTAGTTTTAAATGCTGACTGATACTTTTCATACACCCATCCTGGTGCAAACAAAGCTAAGGAAAGGTCATGGTTCTTGATGACTTTAGTAGCCTATAACGAATACAGTACATAGAAAACAAAAAAATATGTACTGGTCATAATTCTTATCTGGGAATAGTTTTCTAATTCTTATCTAGCAGTTTAACCATTTATGCCCAGGGAAATCTGATCAGCATCTATCTTCTCCTAATAATATCAATAGTTAACCAAATCACAGAATAAGTAGACCAAACGTAGAGGTATTAATGAGCTTAAAAGAAATCAAAACTTGCTGACACATTTTTAAAACAACTTCTCCTAATGAGTACTATAAAAAATGTTTGGAGATCAATAAGGAGTCTATTTGTACGTTGATTATACTGACAGGCTTATTTTATTTCAATTTCATCAGCAGCTTAAGTACCTTGTTTGTATTCCAACCTCCTCCTCCATAGCAACCTCTGCCAAACACATCAACACCAACATAAACATCGTAACGTCGGTCTTGCCCTGCAGCACCTCTGGCAGACATTGTCAAGTTGATGTCATTCCAAAGATAGTTCAAGAATATCCCATCGGACACATCAAAGAAAATTCTAAAAAGAGATGTTGGGTCTAATAGATATTTGGATATTTATACAGGGATTTTCTGTCATATAATACAGTACTTCTCAGAAATAAGCTAACATCGTTCGGAACGCATTCCAAACACGTTCGGAAGGCTTTCTGTACGAGTTGGAATGCGTTCCAGACGCGTTCGGAACACCATTGTTACTTCGATTGAAAAGTTAATCGGAAAACTTCGTTAATTACCGACTTTAGTAAACTGCTAAACGGATTTAACTTGATCATTTGATTGCTTAGCCTGCGTGCAGACTCCACCTGATAATGAAATTTAATATCGGGTATATTTCATTATCAGGTGGAGGTTATGGTATATGTTCATTATACGAGATTAAAACAGAAAGTATATCATTCGGAACGCGTTCCAACCTTGTTCCGAATGCGTAATTTGAGCAGTACTGTACAACGTATTAAATAAAGGCAATGAATGTAAATAAAAGATGGTCAGTCATTTGCCAACATGGTAGAACCTTATGCCTCAGGCACGGGTGTTCCGCATCTAAGTTCTCTTAATAAATCAATGGTTAACCAAGCATAGAGGTAATGAGAATAAAGGAATGATCGACAATGATTTTTTAAAACAACTTCTCCCAACTACTACCAGGATAAGAAATGTTTGGAGACAAAATAATAATAATAATTTGTATGCTGATTAACTGGGGCTTCACACTCAGGTTAAATCTGGCAGTAATCTTTCTCCTACGGGTATGACTTTATTTCCTGTACAATTTAATCCATATATACAGTACTGTTTCCTGTGACTCAGCAGACAAGCAAAAAAAGCCACTAACAGGTTTTTGTACCTGTTTTCTGGATTGAGTGCGTTTTGCCATTTTAGTTCACCTTTATATGTGACACTATCATACCAAATGACCAGAGAACCAGGAATATAGTTGTGCATCTCAGTGGTGAGGTATTTAATAAATTCAGTAACATTATTCATTTGAGTTGGCTAGCAGAAAAAATAGAAAAAATGAAATACTGCAGACTGTGATAAAAATAGACTATAGGAGATTATCAAGGTCATTTAAATTAATAAAAAGTATTACAATACTGCAGTTAGAAATATACATGTACACTACAGTGGGACACTGGAATACCATATACGAAAGCTGTTAAGTTCTCAAAAGAACTGGATATAATATATGAAAAGGAGAAATAAGAGAACTTTGACAATGTGTCGAAAAATATTTAAGTAAGACTGTAAGAGTACTTACGTATTATTCATGGGCAGTTCGGACGATGTGTGATTCTTCAGATCAGATGACCTGAAGACTGACACATTGTCCGAAACATTGTCCATGAATACCATCTCACATGGAAACACGATACTGTACAAGGTTGGCCTAGCTAACCTGTATTGGATTTTCAATGTTGAGCAACCAGCCATCAAAATTATAATATTTTGCCATATAAACCAACTGATTTGCAATTGTTTTATAGGAATATTGGTCCATGAATATCTCTGCACACTGTGTGGCGCCATCCCTCCCTTCAGTGATAACTGTGCCCAGGACTCGGACACCGTGTTGGTGAGCAGTGTTTGTCCAGCATGGAGGTGGAATAGTGACAAAATTATGGCTGAAGTAGACAAATATGTCAATGTATTGCCAATGATAGAAGCGATAACAGTCAGCTGAGGGAAATCCTTGAACAAATCTGTAACAAGAAGTAAAATAATATTACCTGTAGTATTATTTTATTATTTTTCTGAATAAATATTGTCAGATAGTTCAGGTTACATACAATTTCCTTCTTCAGTTTATTTTCATAGTATACAGTATAAATGCAGTGAAATTGAGCCCCATTATTGATATACATGTATGAACAACAAAAATGAGAATGTACAGTATTATAAATATATAATGTGATCATCGGTTCTACAAGTGTATAAATAGGGATCCTAACTTTATAACGATCACCCCTGATGAAGACACTAGATTGAAATGTTGAAACGTTGGGTAACTTTTAAAATTATTGTAGGTGTATGTTCAAAAAACATTTTAAGCTAGAGTAGCATCAAACTATGTCTCATGGTACATGATGCAAATAAGCTTGGACTGGTAATAGACCACCGTCATCATGACAATTCAATGGGGAGTTGGTGCAATTGATATGCCAAGCCTCCAGACAATGTCTCTGATAGAATTTTCCCATGCAATCTCATGGTTGGTATGCTCTGATAAAGCAGAATTTTTGCTGCTTTGAAAATTCTGCTTTGTCGGAGCACGCGTGCATAACCAACCATGAGATTTTGTGGAAAAATTCCAAAATTATTACCACTGACTAATCCACTTACCATCAGAGATGTTGTCTGGAGGCTTGGCATATCAATAGCACCCATGCCTGATCATTGAATCATCGCGATGACAGTGGTCTATTACCAGAAGCTTATTTGCATCTTGTTAATAGAAAATGTGACATGTCATAATTGGTTCTTAGATGGTATACAAAAATAGGGATCCTAACTTTACAACGATCACCCCTGATGAAGACACTAGATTGGAGTGTCAAAATGGCAGTAACTTTTAAAGTTACGTTCTAAAAACTTTTTAAGCCAGCGTATAGCATCAAACTATATCTAATTTATCACCTGGTCACGTTAGGAAATTATTTGTTGTATTATACCATCATCCCAAGTCAGTATTAGGGTTACCGGTAGTATTTGAGTTAGTATATGGATAAGTATTAAGATTAGTATTAGGATAACAATATAATATAATTATATTAATTATATTAATTGTAATTATAATTATATAATATAATTATATTATAATTTTTTCTTCTTTTTTTTAATTTAATTTATTTATATATATATATTTTTTTTTTATTAACATTATTAGTTTTATTATTATTATTATTAATACTATTATAATCTTCATCATCATCATTACTTCTATTATACTATAATATAATCATCATTACTTCCATTATTACTATATATTTATATTACTGCTATACTATAATACTACTATTATATAATACTACTATTATATTCCAGTTATATTTATTTTAATGTGATTAATTATTTGATCCAAATAAACTCGATAAAAAAAGAAAAATAATTATCGTAGTTTTAGTATTAGTATTAAGACTTAATATATTATTTATAGGGTAATAGTATTAAGGCTTAGTTTTGGTTGTTCATATATTGATAAAGCTCCTATTATCTGAATACATGGAGAACAAAACATGAGGTACTGGCATACAAATGGTTACAGTTTGGTGTATTAAACTTAGGCATATCTAAACCTACAGTGATCATACAGTACATATAATGCAACCTTCTAATAAAAAATAATAATTCTTAGGGGGTGTTTATATGAGGCGGCGAGCCAGCCCAGTTACTGGGCTAGCCCGGTAAGCGAGATCTCACCACGTAGTTATATTGCTGTTAAAAATTCTGGTGCATTTATATGGACAAGTGGGCCAGCCCGGTTAGCGAGAGGCAAGATCTTGGTAAGTGGGCTGAAAAATTTCGCATATAAACACTCGCAGCTAGGCTGGCCTGCTTACCAAGATGAATCAACACTGTCTATTGTTTGACACTTGAAATCATCTCGGTAAGCGGGATGAATTTTTTCCATATAAACATGAGCCAGAAATCATCTCGCTTACTGAGCTAGCCCGGTAGCTGGGCAGGCTCACCTCTAAACACCCCCTTAGTTACCTGTCCTCTAAGTAGCCCCCTTTCATATCATGACAAACTAAAGTCCTTGGCCGTGCCTCAAGTTTATCTGAAGCTCTCCTTAATGGTGTGTTGCTCACGTTAAACTCATCAAAACCTTCATTCCATGCCCTTAACTCATCAAGATTGGTTAATGGACGAGTTTCTGGGACAGAGATTTGTGTCACTTCGGAAAAGGAAACCCATTTTTGTGAATTCTCAGCCTTAGGAGGTGATTTATTGGCACTAGGAGACGGTCGTATTATTAAAGGATCAGTATTTTCCCCGGATGAAACAATAGTTTCATTTTCAGAAGTTTTTCTCGAGCCAACATCCGAAACTGCGTCGTGTTGTAACGTTCGCTCGTCCAAAATCTTTGTCGCGTTAAGGGGTATTTCTTTATCAAAAACAGGTGGATCTTTTGCCAGCAATATGCGAGACTCTTCAGTGGAAGTTTCAGTTGCAGAGGGTTTAATATCATCTATTAAATCTGCTCTGTTTTCGTTGGGTGTTTTATCAAACTTTCTCAAGCGATTGTTTCTGACTTCCGTTCTCGAGACTCTCAATCGTGTACGTTCTTTGGCTATAAGTTGGTTCCGTCGATTTATCCATTTCCAAAAGAAAACCGAGAAGCATAAAATAGCCAAAGTTATCAAAAGAACAACAAAGAAATCCGCCATATTTGTTTTTCGTAACGTGTCGAAATTCTCGGAAACTGTCGGTATATTTCGTTTCGTGTCGTTCGGAGGTCCGGAATAGCTCGTATATCGTGTTTTAATCAACTTCAAAATGGCGCCTGGAACGATGAACGACGAACAGGTACATTTACATTGCATTTTTTTTTTACTCTTTTGGTTGAGCGAAACCTCTAATTTAGGATGAATATAGCTAACTTGTTATTTCCTAGTTACCTTAGACCTTTAGATGAGTTACACCGTGTTCTGTAAATGTAAATTATTTCTGAAGGAAATAGCTTTTCTTGTTGCCATGTGGAAGTAAACAGGTTTAGCTTCTGTACAGTAACTGCTTGAAATGAACTGTTTAGTGTTTTCCTTTCTCTGTGATGATCATAAAGATTATGCTAATAGTCCTTATAATGTTTTTATACATTTTATTGTTTGAAATGATATTTTGTTTTTGTTGTTTGTCTCTTTGACATCTTTATGGCCCAAGTTTGTGCCTTATTTGTCAATATAACATGTCAAACAATAAAATTATTTGATATTTTGACTTTATAAATGGCAGAAATTGAAAGAACAAGTCAAATTATTTTGGTAACCAATGACAAAGCTCAAAACCAGGTCCCGAATAGGGTTGCATAGGGGCCTGCGGCACATTTTCAGCACCATGCCACCAAGACCCGGGGATCAGTTGTGAAAATACAACATCCTGCAAGGCCTTCCAGAATCGACCTGGAACTCTAGACCAGTGCTCTAATTTAATGATAAACTGTAAGATATATCTTTAAAGAAAGGAAATATATTTGTTTTTGCTTCCATCAGCCTCCTTCCCATGTATATCTTATGAAAAAGGCCTTTAGATTTATTCAAAATGATTAAGTAAGAAATTAAATAGGTATTTGATTGATTATGGCATCTAGCTAAATTATAGTGTATTCTGTTTTAGGTTACTAATGATAGCTCTGCTCAAAATAACACAATAATCTTCAATGCATCTAAGAAAGAGTTATTTTCTCCAACAAATGGCTTCAAATCTTTGGTTCGTAAACTGAGAACAAATTGGAAAGTTGTTGTGTAAGTTTTTTGGGGTGGCTCGGTACATGGGTGGAACTTAGCAGTAGACTCCCGATAACTCGAACCTTCAAGGGAAATAGAAAAAGGTTTGAGTTATCGGGAGTTAAACTTCGAGTTACCAGGAGTTGAGAACAAATTTCCAGAAATAAGGAAAAAATGGTGTTTACTATGTATTTCTATTCATACAGTGTCATTTTAATCAACAAATCATGGAGTGGGGGATTAGGGATGTAAGTGCCATGCATACTGCACTTCAAGTGACAAAATAAATTTATTGACATTTTGAAGGAGTTTATAAGTAGCAAAGCTTGATGAAGATACTAAGCTAGCGAAATCTAAACTTGGACAAACACATTTTTTGTAATGCAAAAAAAAGACAGATCAGGCTTTGTCATATAAAAATCGAAGGCGTGCGAATGGCCGCATTCCTAAATTGATTTAGGCGTGCGATGACGTCATAACGTCTTAATGAAATAACGCCAATTATACTAAACGCAATTTTCAACAATTCTCTTCTTTATTTTCTATTCTAGTGACATGTAGCTTTAGAAATAAAATTACATGATAAAATTGAAGATCTACTAATGAAATTTGACGAAACAAATAAATCAAATTACTGTACTAGATAATTTCAGTGTTTAGTGCCAGAAAGTTTGTAGCCATATTATTTTACAACATACAGAAACAACACAACTAAATGGTTCTTCAATCGTGGTTAATCATAAATTGTCATCTTCAGATGAACTGTGGACATCAGTCAGTGACTTCGGTGTTAACATCCTTAGGGTCGCGAGACAAGGAATTTTCGTCAGAGTAACTTCAAAGTACTGGGCAACACATGCATTTGATCTGGATTGACCAAACACTAATAAACTCAAGTTCGGGAATTCTTTGCGTAACTTAAAATATTAATACAATCTTAAAATATTGTTACTACGGTATAGATTAAATTTGCACAAAAGACACTTGCGAAATCCTACTTACAATTTTTCGTATTTCTGTAGTATGACAAAAGAAATATAATTTCTGGCTAGACCTTTGTTCTTAGGATTTAGATATGGCAACTGACCTACAGAAGATACCTGGCAAGCTCTGGCAACGGCAGCTTCCGTCAGGTCACATTTTCTGACAAGAAAATGAAGCAGATGCGAGACGACGATGGTCTTTCGTATTTGCACACGCATGTAATGTCACCAGGCCTGAATAATACCGCCTGACACCGGACATTGTCCGGCGTTAATTCGTCTTGTGACCGGCAACTTGGAGCTGCTGCCAGACATCAATGTCCGGCCGACTCGACCACTTATAGACCAGCGTTGTTCGCTGTATTGGCGACAAGGCTATTAATATACAACATTTATCACACTGCATTACATAACGGCAAAATTATTTATTGTCATGCTAAAACGATTCGGGGATAAAATTAACAAACCGTGTCCGACAGAAAAGTGGTCTTGTCCGGCCGATTTACTCTGTGGCCGGACATCGTGTCTGGCGAGCTCCAAAAAATTATATTCAGGCCTGAATGTCACTCATCATTTGGTACGCACAACACTACCTTTTACTCATACAGACGCTCATGAATAAAAAAACATTTACTGTATTATATATCGCCATTGCTGTCATTCGTGCTCGATTTTCCATTGCTGGACACTGCGTAAGACTTATCTTGTTCGTTTGTTTGTTTAATTGCATTATCACTGCCAGAGGGGGCCATACGCCTGTCTCAACACCCGCTAAAAACACACATTTGCATACCGGATAATAATATTTTCAGAAAGACTTGGCCGAAAGATTTTAGCTACGCGTAAATTTTAGCATAATAGCAGGGCTCAAGATTTGAATTTTTTACCAGTATCCAAGTGGATACTAGCACCTTAAAATCTGGTATCCCTCCTTGAAATTTAGTATCCCAGATTTGGATAGTAGGTATTCCGATTAGCAGTATCCAAACAAGGTAAAATAATAAGTGCCGGACAGGTGCTGATTATTAATGATTTATGTAATGGTATAACAATGATCTCCAGAAATATGTATTTTAGGAGCAATTATAGAATACCTGTCCACTTTTGAAACCGCATTTAAGGCAGAAATACAAACCAGGATGCTCTAAAATGTCTTTAAATATAATGTCGAAGGTTTATATTGTGTGTACTGGTTGATTGTTAACAAATGAAATGGGGTTTTAAAATAGAACAAAGCAATTGTATAATATTATGATGAATTTTCCATAATTTGACCCTTTTACGAACTGTCAACAGATAGAAATAGCAAAAGTGGACGGGTATTCTACAATTTAGTGTATGTGGAGAATTAATCTCGTGCCCAGAACCATTCCACATTCGCGTGACAAACAACGATAAATACACGGAATAAGAAACAAAATACACAGAATAAGAAACAAAGCACCAAAACAGAGCTATTTTGTCGAACATTTTGCCAAAATGTACAGACTTCGGAGTTTGGATCGGAAATTCAAATTTTTTTATAGTATCCCGTCGGGATACTAAGCCTATGATATCCAAAATTAAAATATGGTATCCCGTGGATATCGGGATACCGCAAATCTTGAGCCCTGAATAGCATAGATTTTACCTAGGCGTGTGATTCATTGCACGCCTAGGTAATTTTAGGCATGTGCCAAGGCGTGCACGTGCGATCGCATGCCTCGTATGACAAAGCCTGACAGATATGCGGCTGCTTCAAAATAAATTCAATTTTTTGGGCTACAGTACTGTATTTTTTTACTCGTCAAGTCTTGACAAACGTGGTTCGAGTTATCGAGGGTAAAATTTTATAGAAAATGACCTGAATTAGGGAAACTAAAATTGCGTCGAGTTAGTGGGAGGTTCGAGTTATTGAGGGTTTGAGTTATCGGGAGTCGACTGTAGATCTAATATGAAAAAGAGAAATAAGCCCAGTTGGGACTGAAAAGAAAAATTAAAAAATCAGAAGCAGGGACTCTAGGAAAAAAATTGAAAATCTGGGTAGTATCGTCATGTTTCGTGCACCAATTGGTTAAACTTCATGTTATATTAAAATAGACATCCTAATCCACCCTTAATCCTAACCCCCGCCTTAAGTGTTTTCCTAATCCTAACCCACCCTACCTTAAGTTTACCCTACCCCCCCCCCCCGCCTTCAATTGGTGCACGAAACATAAAGATATAACCAAAATCTGGTAAGGGAAAAAGGGAAGAAATTGGGTAAGGGGGGACCCTATGCTAGGGGAAAAAGTTGAAAATTAGATAGGAGGATCCTATGTGATTTTACTAAGGTAAGGGTGACCATGTGTAACAATTTTTGAAAATAACAAAATTGAAAAAATGTGATTTAAATAAAAATAATAAAATTTGAAATTTGGAAAATAAAGAATTTGTCAATGTGATCATGCCACCTAACTGGTGTAAAAATGTAAAACACACCAGCAAAGAGGTAAGGTAAACAGCAAATAGTTTCCCGCACAGACCTCATTCTCAGTTAATAAATTTTTAGTCTGAGTTATAGTGGCTAAGAGGCTTTTTTTGTTTAGAAACAAGGATGATATTACCTTGGAAAGACTTATGTATGCCAAAATGTTTATTCTCGCTGGACCACGAGAAAAGATATCTGCTAGTGAGGTGAGAAAACCTTGATGGTACATTAATTTTAAGAAATAGAAAATATAAATTCCATTTTCCATAGAGTTATAGACATGAAGTGGAAGTTTGGGAGATAAATTGCCCTGGGAACAGAAGCCTGAAGGGCGAGTGTAAGCCACAGCAATTTTAAATTCTCTCAAATGTTCATGATTGTTTCTGGTTACCGTGTTTTGCAGGCGATTATGCGCGCGTTATCTATTGATTTATCTTTTTTAAAGTTGCTGCGTGTTATAGGACAGTGCACGTAATGCGTTAGCAAAAAATTTTATAGTTTCAAAAATAAGTTAAATAGGTTTCACAAGAAACTGAATGGGTTTTGCCAATGGGAAGATAGTGTTCAATGGTGTCAAATTGCAACTCATGACTGCAGAACTCGAAATTACTGCTCGCAAACTCGCAAAATGCGAGTAAACTTTTGGCTTTATCGAGTTTTAGCGAGTATGAAAACATTTCACTAGCATAATTTTGCGAGTATGACCTCAGTTGGGAAAATTGAACAATTGGAAATTTTCAGAAATGTGACTTTTCGTAGCACGTAATACGTTCGTCTGACGATCGAAGACGTTGGTAGCTAGCTATTCAGCCGTCCCTCACGTTGTAAGCCACAAATTACTGGACTTGTTAAGGCATTGTAAGCAGTAAGTTATTCCCAAAACAACAAAAGTCCTAACCCTTACCCCGCGCCTAACGAGTTTTCTAACCCTAACCCCCAGCCTAACGAGTTTTACGATAACTTTATTGAATGCTTAGTACAGAGTTTATGTCATGTTTAGGCATTTTATTTCTTAAATTTTTGTCTTAGCCTGAGTGGTAAGATTTCAGATATTACGCTCACATAAAATTGATGTTAAAGTTTTGAAGTCTCACTACTAGCACATGCTTGCTAGTGGTCTTTAAAGTTAAGCTAGACCCTTGGACTGCAAATATACATGTAGACAGACTGACAAAAATATGATTGAGTTTCTAATCTATACTTATTTGTGCCTGTAAATTAAAATAATTATAACTCTGATATAAATATCTGGTCAGCTCATAAATTTAATGCTTAAATATTACTGTAATATAGAGACGTTGTATACATATTCCTTCTTGAAGTAAGCTGCCAAACCGTCGTCAATTTATATTGTATCGGAAATTCAGCTTATTAAATGTCCGCTAGAGGTTCGGATCGGATTGGACAGTTAGAATCCAACAATTGATTAATGATCAGATCCAACGTCAATAAAACATGCCGATCCGATCCAAAAACATTTTGAACTGAAATTATACCCTTTCCATTTTCCAATCAAGTCGAATGTTTCCTAATTCCTATTTTTAGGGTTTAAGACCAAACATAAACTTTCGTACAGGATATATATGTTATTTATATATTTATCGAAGTCTCAGAAGCGGCCCGAGACCGAAGGTCGAGGGCCGCTTCTGAGACTGAGGGAAAATATTTTTCCAGTACGGACCGACCAAAACGGTAAATAACGTGTTTATTTTTTCCGAGCAAAGTAAAAAAAATTGCAATTTTTTGGCGCGAAAAGTTGCGAGAGGTCCGTACTGGTGTGATACGGACCTCGTACTCAGCCAATCAAAAGGCTCTATTCTAGTTACGGACCTGAGTTACGGACCTCAAAAAAAATAATAAGTACTTATTAACCGAGCGCGAGGTCCGTACGGGAAAATATTTTGCTTGAGATCTTTTGAGTACAGACCGAGCCCGAAGGGCGAGGTCTGTACTCAAAAGATCGAAAGCAAAATATTTTCCCGTACGGACCGAGCTTGTGAGGTTAATAAGGAATTTATTATATGTCTCGACTACAACGAGAAATAATATAATCCGACTGCCGAACAACTTTTCTAATCCGATCCGAAATTTCTATTTATCGCTCCGAATCCGAACGAATCCGTGGATCAAAGTTTCACAATTTCTGATTGGTTGAAGTATAGGCGGGCCTTTTGCGAAGACAACCTAAAGCACAACGTCACCTTCTAATTTATTCACGAAACTGATCCAATTTGCTGTAGTTGACACAAGTAGGATCATAAGTCTATTTTACGTAGACTCTTCGCAAACAACTCAGTGTCTGCTCTCTTGTTGCTTCGTTGACTGATGACCCAATCCTTCACCATTCTCTCTAGGTTTGGAAACCTAGTTACGCCGGTGCGACAAGTACGCTAGCGTTTTGGCATTTTTACCATGGTTTCTTTATTTTTTCTCCAATACCGAACCATCAAATCGCTAACGCCAAATTTTCTAGATGCAAGTTGTGACAACTGTGATGATCAGACTGAAGGCAAAAGATTTAGCAAAAGAGTTGAACGTCAAAGATTTCGTTGGTGGCCCTGGTGTAACCGCTTCATGCGCAGAAATAAATTATCTGTCCGTACGAGAACAGCAACTGCCCGATGACTGGGAAAGCAAAGTCGAAAGCTTTTGCGAGTTTGTCCGAAGAAAGAAGACGCACCTCATCGTAAATGGCGACAGCGTTTTCAACATGGATGAAGTTCCAATGTGCTTTGACGCTCCTCCGTGTTCGAGAACGGTTGACAAAACAGGCGTAAACACTCATGTCCCTATTACAACATCCAGCCACGAAAAAACACATTTCACTGTTGTCCTGGCTTGCTCGAAAACTGGAAAGAAATTAAAACCGCTGGTAATCTTTAAACGGAAAACTTTAACAAAAGAAAATTTTCCAGACAGTGTTGTCATCCACTGCCAAAAGGATGGAGTGCTCCAGCCGTTGGATATTTCAGTTAACCGCTCGTTTAAAGCCAAAAGGAGGAAGACGGAATCCACAGCTACACAACGGAAAATGAGGAGAGCTTCAGCTTCATATTCTGAAGTTTGCCAATGGGTACATCAAGCTTGGGAAGCGATACCTGTGACGACTATTACAAATGGTTTCAAAAAATCTGGAATTGAAGTTCCCACTCCCGATGAAGATGATTTTGATAGTGACGAAGATGAAGTCGATGATGAAGTGGAAGAAGCTCCAGGACGACTAAACGACGACCTGTTGGCCTTGTTCCACAGTGATACAGAAGACGAAGATTTTGAACCAAAAAACAAATCTTTTTAGGGCCACCAAATTTACGAAAGAATCAAACCATAATTCTTCGAAACGTATAATAAAACGGCATTCAATAAAAAATAAATAGATTACAACAGCTACATTTTTTACACTTTCAAAATATAAGACTGCTATGCGCGTTTTCTTCCGGTGCGTCTAATGTGTCGTCAAAAACTTCATCGCCCGGAAAATACGGTAAAGGTACGTTTACACACTACGATTTGTCGGGCCGATTTTCCAAATATGGGCATCCAATTGATGGCGTTAGCGTTGACGTCAGCAAGTCCCGACACTGAAAATCGGGAGAAAAATCTGTAGAAAAGTCACAGATTTTTCCAGAGTCGTAGCGATTTTTTACTGTAACTATGACTACCGAATAAACGCGCGTATATTTAAAAACAGAGGAGGTTGGACACTTCGCACGTGATTATCTTGACCTGTATACTGTCCAACCTCCTGATTTAAAAAAATTAAAACAAGAAAAGAAATATGTCGACCGTAAACTACGAGTGTATAGCAGACGAAGCTGTTTTATTAAATACGGAACTAGTTATAGTTGAAAACAATCCGAGGAAAAAAAAGAGCCGGGCATTTACTGACAAGGAGACGCGAATTTTAATTTCGGAGTGGTTTAAATACCCGCAATTAGACAACAAGAAATTGCATGAGTACCACGACTAGTGATTTTATAATGTTTAGTAAAAATCGGGAGTTACGTTTACACACTGCGATTTGTCGGGGATGACGAATTAGCGAAATTTACCGCGAATCACGTAAATATTCGCCAGTGTCGGCCCGACAAATCGTAGTGTGTAAACGTACCTTAAGTAATCGAATATGTTTGCCCAGTGTCTATAACGTGATCGTAACCCGAGTGACGTAATAAAAACATGAGAGAAGTGTTAGGAAAGGACGAGCCACCGAAGCAAGTGCTTTCCCAACTTCTCGAGTGTTTTTATTACGTTTTCAATGAATGAGACATGGTAAATGTATTCTATTATTTTTATAAAATAATTCAGGAACAATTGCTTATACTTTGAATAATTATGATATAACGCTTTTGATTTTGATTTAATTCAAATTCTCATTAGTTACTGACGTCATTCCAGTCTCTGTAGCCTGATCGAGAGTAAAATTATTTTACAAAAATGTATGGAAACAAAATTGCTGAAGCTCTAAATATATAAACCTCAGAATTTATCTTTTAAAAATAAGATAACCAATATGACATTATGCCCATATTAGCCAAGGTACCTAACTAAAACAGTATAACTGTACTGTAAGCTTCGTTCATATGCTACAACACCCAAGAACCTGTTTCAGTTATTTGTTGCAATGTAGAACATTTTGTAAGAACTTTGTAATAACACTCGTTCCAGTTACTTTTATACTTTCTTAATTTGTGTAGTTTGATTTAAAAATAAAATACTTTATTTTATTTTCAATTTATATTTTGACATAAGATTGCCAGCTCAAAACAACTCATAATATTTCACAATTATTTAATAATACTTACAAAACTTGATTTACTTACAAAACGTGATTTAATTTTTTGTTCAGAAACTGCTCTCAAATTCATTGTACTTGTTTACATCACTCAAACTTACATTGTTCAATCCTCTTGTACTAATGGTCTCCATTTTAACATTTCAATGTGATATTGCTGTCTTTTTCAATAAAGTTTTGGCTATGCGGTGTGCAAGTTATCTGCGTCTTCGCATACAAACATCGCATTGCTTACCTATTATTTGTATTTTGTCGGATTGTTTCTGTCAGTCTCAAACAAGCTTCATGTTAAGTTAACACCAAACTTGCGGCCAGCTGCTAGTATAAATCGAGGTTGGTTTTCTGATGTCAATTTTGGGTCCTAGAAAACCTACTTATACATTGCGAAATACAGTATTAAAGTATTTAATAGAAAGAGGATTTAATAAGTTCATAAAGTCATGAAAGTGTAAATTATCCTCAGTTACTAACACAAAAATCACTCTCAGCTGTCAATACAACCCAGTCTCCACCTATTTAATGTAGACAGTCTACATTGGTAACACGTAGCTGTGAATGTATGTCTACATTAACAAATAACCGCTAACCCCAAAACAACAAAGATCCTAACCCCCCGCCTAACGAGTTTTCTAACCCTAACCCCCAAGTTTTCATTCCATCCCTATCCCCCACTACATATACACACATTTCTCCAATAAGTCATTATGCATGTGTGACGTAAATTCCGGACATTTGCATATCAAACAAACTGATACAGTATATCCAAAAGAAAGCGAAGAAACGAAAATCTTCAAAAGAAGTTACTTTATCATTTTAAAAGTTCTACCAAATAAGACAATAAAAAATGTTGAGGTTAAGGGCACTTTAACAGCTACGTGTTATTAATGTAGACTGTCTACATTAACTGGGTGGAGACTAGGTTGGTCAATACTCAATACGACTGAATTGTGAGAGCAAATGCAATTCAGATCAAAATTTTACATTATTTAACTTTTTAAAAATTAGGTTTTAGCAAACTTTCATTTGTCTTCAAAAATGGCAGGAAAATTTCGCCTATTTCTTAAAGTTATAAAAACACAGCTTTCAGCCAAGAACATGCTTTTCAAAATGTTATTTTATAAAGATATGTAATACCAATTGATATAATTAAATACCGTAGTACAGTATGGTACTATGTAAACAATGAGCAGTTGAGGCAGTGCTTAATTATTGTGGTTAAAAAATTTTAATTATTCTGTAGTTTGATGCCATAAAAACATACTTGGACAAGGGTGGAAGTATATTGGTTTTGCTTGGAGAAGGTGGCGAAAGTCGGTTTAATACAAACATCAACTTTCTTTTGGAAGATTATGGTATAATGGTCAATAATGGTGAGTCAACAAGGGGATTTCTGAGACCCTAATGATATACTGTATTATAACACCATATCTTTGATCCAACCGAACCCTTACCTAAGTTTGGTCTTTCAGTAATAAATAATTCATGTGGACCATGCGGTGTTCCTCAAAATTCACTTTCAGTCTTTCATTAATCGTTTCAATTTCAATTAATAGTTTTTTGTTCATAGTGGTAATATATGTAGTAGGCTTTATCAACTGTAATTAGTTTTATAAGTAACATTAAGAATACATTTTTGTAAGAGCATTGAGACTATTGTATAATGCGTCTTTTATTATTATTATTATTGTTATTATTATCATTAAGACAGCTTTGAAGAGATTTTTTATGGACTCTTATAAGAATATTGACAACTTTGAAGCACTTTTATAATGTTGATATACTGATCTTTTTATCGTAATATTTTACTTGATGTTGTATACATATCCATTTTTACCAGGTAATTTATTCTGTTTTATTCTACCCATATTTTATTCCCGGTTTATCAGCTTCTCAGCTGTTATGTGTAGCCTCATTAAAGAGTGAGTGTCAACCGTGACGCATTGCACGCTCGGTCGGCCATTTTTTGTAGCACGAAATTCCCTTAGTGAACTTATCCGTAAATATCTTGTCAATCCTTGATATAAATTATTCATTTTGTTTTTTAATTGAAAGAAGATATACCTTAGAAAGTGGTTACTTCTGTATTTTTCACAAAACTCGACGTTTTCTCGACTTTCGTTTCGATTTATGTCAGCCGTGACTAATGCGAAGCGTGTAAGAGCAAATGGCGAGGTTCAAACAAAAAAATCAGTGTTTGAGTCGACGTATTTGGATTGTGGATGAATACGAAAGCCTCTATAGGGTTTTCTGAGAAGACTTGGCGAATTTCAGAAGTATTTACCCGTCAAGTTGGCGTACGGAAGGTAAACACAAACGCGCAATGCACGATGGTTGACACTCGCTCTTTAAATAAAGTTATTATTATTATTATTATTATGAAGTAGTATTTAAAACACGAGAAGGAGCGCGAGCATTTTAGATATGATAAAACGCGAGTTCGAGTGTTTTAAATAGCTTCAAAAACAATTGATTGTAATCACTAGGGAGTGTACTGGTTTTTATTTTCTATTAGAGGTAAATTGGGTTGATGTATGAAATGCAAATTAGCAGGAATTTTATATAAAGTTCGTAAAGACTTTATATAATTTTCATGCTGATTAGTATTCATGGATTTTATCAGGTATAAAAGCCTTGCGCGTGACTAAATACGGAAATGTGATTGGACAATTTGGTTAATGAATATTAATGAGGTTTTGAAGTAATGTTTAAAACACGAGCAGCAGTGTTTTATCAGATATAAAACACGAGGCGCAGCCGAGTGTTTTATATCTGATAAAACACTGCTGCGAGTGTTTTAAACGGCTTAAAAAACGACCAGCATTTGGTAAGTTCGTTGGCGTAGTAATTTTGAAAAATAACGTTGTCTAAGCCGAGAAAATCAAAGCTAAAGTTTATGTAAATTAGGATGAATCTTTATCACATATAAAGATACGACACGGTGGTGATTTTGCTTTGTGTTTTCTTCATGCATTATTAATGATTTTTTAATTATATGTATTAAATGAGTTCCTATAAGATTAATGTACTGTATATATAATTTTGATTTTATTATAGATGCTGTTGTACGAACCAGTTACTATAAATACTTCCATCCAAAAGAAGTTCTTGTTTCTAATGGAGTGTTAAACAGGTAGTTTACTGTGTGCCAGTCTTACGCTGTATTTTACATTTCTGTCCTCTTTCAGATCTATATACCCTTCAGATCTACTTTCTACACTCTAATCTTCAACAAAATTGATCTCTTTAATTCTATGTTTAATTGTCCCTGTAACTGTAATTCACGCTTTTTATCTTGTTTTGTATATACATAGAGAAATCAATCGTGCTGCAGGAAAGCAAGTGCCAGGAGACGTGGACAATGAAGTTACTAACATTGCTCAGTATGTTAATTTGTTTTAATATCTTTTGCATGTAAATCCCGAATCAGATAAATTAATAATACAAATCAAATATCTAAAAAGGTTGGTGTAGCCGAAATAGCGTGTAAGCTAGTAGTCTAACATTTCGAATTTTCGAGCTAAGGCCCTTCGTCAGAGAGGGAAACGTTTCACACTCTGACGACGAAGGCCTTCGCTCGAAACGTTAGACCACGTTTTATTACTCATCCAAATCAGATACGTTTTTTTTGTATTTGGTCCAAGAGAAGTGTCTGAGGGAAAGGTTTGTTGATCAAGAAGAATGACCCGAACAGAAGTTACATATAGCTAGTGTCTGGGTGTCTGGTAAGAGGTGTCTTGTATAATATAAACTGAATGTGGGAGCTTGGAGTACTTTTGGAGTACTAGACGATACATGGGCAATTGTCTTAAAGCTCAAATCCTCAGAAAATGTTTCTGAGACATCCGAGCTGGATCAAACCTGTAACCTTCTAAATACAGGTGAGATACTTTAACCATTGAGCTACCGAGACTCAGATGGAGAGCAAAGGTTACAATGATTGTTACACTGTCTGTTGACTGCACACTAATAAAAATAGGTACGCAATGCGTACATGTGACTACCGCTATTAAGGGATGAGTGTCCAGCTAATGCTTTGTGCGCTTGTGTTATTGTTTTGATTTGGGAAAGGCTTCTAACTAACCTCGGTTTATTACGTTTTCTTGTTGTTTGGTTATCTTACGACACAATAAGCTGTTAAAAGTCGTTTAATTCAGTTTGTAGTGATGTCTGACTCAGAGTTTGTCGAATATTGTGAACCACACTCTTCGTGCCGTCGTCTGTCAGCGTGTTCTATTCTCAACGGCTTCGATTACAACGGCCAACAATGGCAATGATTTACAGCAGTGATCGTTCGTTTCTAGCGTAATATCTGTTCCTCTACTCATAGAATATATGGAATATAAGGATCTTATACTACTGGCTTTGCCAGGAAACTGCGTGTATTGAAAGAAACTTTGAAATTCACGCATCAAACAGCAAACAACGGGCGACGGATACCTGTCTCAATCAAATATTATCAAAAATATGACAATAATGATTTACTACATTATCTCTGCTCTTAAGAAAAACACAATTTGAGTAATTTACTACAATGATTGCTCAGATATCGAAGGATTGGTTTACTTGTTCAATTTCGTGGCCCAAAAAATGGCCGCAGGCAAGCTTGTGAGCGCGCAAAGCATTAGCTGGACACTCATCCTTTAAGGATAGAACATGTAGACTTAAGATGCATGCATAAAAATGCGTGAAAAGCACAGAGACAAAGAAATTGATAGTTATTATTAATCATTTTATAAATGTGTTGCTAATTTGAACATGGCACATACTATATACATACATACATTTTTATATGGGTTGTTTCCAAGATATAGCATGATCATAAACATGCCCCCAAGTTTCATTTGAAGTGAACTTGTAAAGTTCACATGTAAATAAAAAATCTGGGACTGGTTATACGAAGCCTGGATAGTTTATCCGGTGGACAAGTCCTCGCTAGAAAACCACTCTAGTGGTGATTTGATAGGGGCGGAACTAGGATTTTCCTTACCTCCGTCAAAAAATTTCGTGGGGAAATTCCGGGGGTGTGGTCAATAAATCCCCCCCCCGAAATTTTGAGGGACTGTAAAGTATAATAAGTTGTACGGAAACAAGAAATTTGGCTGTTTCGGCATAGTATATCAAAACTCATCAGGCATCAGCATGCCTAGAAACACTAAGTAATAGTGATTCCGACATGGACAGCCAGCCATCAACAGGTAAAAAAAGGTGAAATGTTAGTGGCCAGGATTCTGAAATAGGGCGTCCAATTTGGGAACATACCAGACAAAAGTGACGGCACACTTCTAGGGGGCACTTAAAAAATATTTGAATTTTGGGTAAACTTAGCCTCCTCCGCACGCAACTCTGGGGGGATTGGGGCGAGAGAAAAATCGCCGGAGTTGCCTGCCAAAACGAGACAAGGTTGGTTCGATCTGCGCATCTTGCTTGCGCAAATTTTGTGCTAATTTTTAAAATATGATTTGGTCGTAGATCTCTGAGCTTTGTGTATCCTTTTGGAGCTACTATCAATGTTGTTAAACCAGCAATACCTGTGCTATCCTCTGGAACTGTGTCCTTGCCAGTAAACAGACCTATCTGTGCATTTCACTCCTCCAAGGTAAAACTTTGTCTAGTTATCATATTTAGACTTAGTGATCAAATAATTTCCCAACGCAACCAGGTGATAAATCAGACATAGTTTGGCGCTACTTTGGCTTTAAAAAATTTTTTGAACGTAACTTTAAAAGTTACTGTCCATGACCCAACGTTTCAACACTCCAATCTAGTGTCTTCATCAGGAGTGATGGTTGTAAAGTTAGGATCCCTATTTATACCCTCATAGAACCGATGATGACGTGCTTCTGGTAACAAACCACCGTCATCGCTATTCAATGGGGCGTCTGGAGGCTTGGCATATCAATAACGCCCACGCCCAGTTGAATCGCGATGACGGTGGTTTATTACCAGAAGCTTATTTGCATCTTGTTAATAATAACGTTATCATCAGTTCTATGATGGTATAAATAGGGATCCTAACTTTAGAACAATCACCCCCTGATGAAGACACTAGATTGGAGTGTCAAAACTTTGGGTCATGCCATGGACAGTAACTTTTAAAGTTACATTCAAAAAACTTTTTTAAAGCCAGAGTAACGCCAAACTATATCATATTTAGTGATGATGTAATAATAGCCCGGCGGTTAAGCCCGAAATTTTGCCTTAATCGTTCGTTTTGTGATACAAGCATGAAACTTGGCAAGTAGATAGAGTTACTAGTGCTGATGACTTTGTGATATAGGGCCAATGCAGATTTCTTCCTGGTTGCCACAAAATCGAGTTTTTCTTCCAATTTACCTATCAAAGTATATATATTATAAAAAAGTGAAAATTCAAAGTTCACTTTTAGCGAATATCACCTATATCATTAAAAAGTTCGCGAAAAACTATATGAAGGACATTCAAGCGGGTAGGACGATTTTCTAAGCCTATTTTGAGTTATTAACGCTACTTTGATTGGTAAATTGGAAGAAAAACTCGATTTTGTGGCAACCAGGAAGAAATCTGCATTGGCCCTATGTCAGAAAGTCATCAGCACTAGTAACTCCATCTACTTGCCAAGTTTAATGCTTGTATCATAAAACGCACAATTCACCCCTTAAGCTGGACTATAAACATACTGCAGACATTTACATGGAATCCAGAGGATTTGAGCTTGGCAGTGTATTTACATAACACAAATATTGAGTGTATACTTGTTTTTATTATATATCTAAAAATGTTGGTGAACTGCCGAAATAGCGTGTGAGTAGTCTTTAACGCTATTTCGGCAGTACACCAACCTTTTTAGACATTTGATTTGTATTTTACACTGCCTACGCAGCACAACACGTTTTACAGTTTTTATTATACTTGTTTTTATTCATATTTTGAGTTTTCAGGATATTTTAATCAGACTTTGTTCCACCCTTTGTTTCTTTTAACCTTTATGCACCAGGGGTGATCAACTGCACCTAAGTTCTCCTAATAATATCAACGGTTAACCAAACTAAACTAGAGGGATTGATCACCAAAGGTAAACGTCAATACCGTATTTCCTCTAATAAACGCCTCCCTCTAATAAACGCCTCCCTCTAATAAACGCCTCCCTCTAATAAACGCCTCCCTCTAATAAACGCCTCCCTCTAATAAACGCCTCCCTCTAATAAACGCCTCCCTCTAATAAACGCCTCCCTCTAATAAACGCCTCCCTCTAATAAACGCCTCCCTCTAATAAACGCCTCCCTCTAATAAACGCCTCCCTCTAATAAACGCCTCCCTCTAATAAACGCCTCCCTCTAATAAACGCCTCCCTCTAATAAACGCCTCCCTCTAATAAACGCCTCCCTCTAATAAACGCCTCCCTCTAATAAACGCCTCCCTCTAATAAACGTCTTCCTCTAATAAACGCCTCCCTCTAATAAACGTCTTCCTCTAATAAACGCCTCCCTCTAATAAACGCCGCACATATCAGAGCGGCGTTTATTAGAAAAAATACAGAAAGTGCAAGAAAAAGAATGCTAAAATTGACAGATTTATTAATTTTTATGTGGCAACAATGGAACCAAACAAGGAATCTTTTTAATTTATTCTTCCACAGACATTGACTGGCTTCATTGTCGAAGTGATGTAAACAACTCAGTTTAAACTAGCCATTGCTAAAGTTAAATAAAGTAAAATAATAATAAAAGTAAAAACGAAAAAAGAACTGGACCGACCTCGCGCTCGGTCATTGTTTAATAAACGCCTCCCTCGTACCCAGGGCATTTTGCCTCCACAGCGGAAGGTCGGCGAAAATGGCCCTGGGATCGGCTGGTCCATTCTATAATGCGATTGGCTTGTTATAAAACTCAATTAATTCAGCCGAGTATAATTTTTTCATCTAAATCTGAATGCTGTCTTCAAATTTTACGGCAAATTAGAAGTGATAGCTTTCGCTAAATTGGATATATACTTCTTCATACCTTTTGTAAGAGATAACCATGGATGTATGGTGGATTATTAAGTTTGTTAGCTGCTTTTATGCCGACGAATGCTGACATGAAGAACTCTGAAGAGCATTGAACATTTTTCAATTATTCAGGTCAACAAAGTAGACAAAGGCAATTGAACAAAGACCCCAAAAATTATCATATCTAAACACCCAGAAATTCTGGGTGTCATGTGACCAGGAGGAAAAATGCCCTGGGAACGAGGTTGCGCCTCCCTCTAATAAACGCCCCCCTCCAATAAACGCCGCATCAAATTGTTTCAAAATTTAGTAAACGCCGGGGGCGTTTATTAGAGGAAATACGGTACCTGTTCATGTTTTTAAAACAACATCTCCCAACAACATCTCCCAACAGAACTAGTATAAGAAATGTTTGGAGACCAAAGAGGAGAATTTGTATGCTGATCCTCTGGGGCTTAAAGGGTAGAGGTGTAGTGATTCAGTCTGCCCGCGATGCGCTACTTATCTTGATACAACAGTCGCGATCAGAGACGTAGGAAGCGGGGTGGGTGCTTCAGCCCCCCAAATTCAGGACAAGCACAATCTCGTTCCCAGAGCCTCCGCCGCGCCGCGCCACGCAAACGATCCATCACCGGAAGTGTTTTGATTGGTTAACTAAAGATTGCCTTTAATTAGATTAACTCTTAATATTTACGCGAGTGTTTCGTTCAAACGGTATTGTACTTCGTTCTTATGGCAGAGTTTACAGCGCCTGGTCTAACGTTAAAGAAGACTCTCAAGTCGCATTATGAGTCGCATTATCCAAAGAGTTATCCATCGTGCAAAAAATTGCCTCAGTTATTCTTGGCTCAAGAAATGAGACCAAAAAGTATCTTGATTTCTCAAACTAAATATATCATCGGACGAAGTGTTTATATTGCAGAACAGAAACGAGAACACAAGCCATCGAGAATCAAAACGATTGATCAAAGATTTTCCCACGCCTCACGAACGCCGCGTAAACTTGTATATAGCTTCAGGTGTGTCATGGTCGTTTATAAAAAGTTGTTGCCGTTAATTTTTGTGCTGTCGAGTCTTTTATTGTTTGAAGTTTCAACAATCAGCCAACACCTATTAATAAATACACAATGCAGTGTTTATCGACCTTTTTGATTTCATTGCCGCGAGTTACATAAATTCTAAAATCATATTCTTTTCTGTCCCAAATCCCAATTGGTTGCTAATTTAAACACCAGACAACAATCTTTTCACCTCTGAAGAGATCCTCGAGAGTTATTAACGTGTCTAGGGAAGATTCTTGCGGAAGAACTCGATATTAGCACAGATAGTTCTCATGTCCCAGAAACTACGCTCGGTCTATTACTGGCGCATGCTCTTTTCAATCGACGCCCTGTTTTCCGGCCCTCTGGCGATGGATTATCCCAGAGCCTTCGTTTGCGTGGCGCGGCGGAAGCTCTGGGAACGAGATTGGGACAAGCGTTGCTAAATTTAATGTTTTTTTTCCAATTGTATTAGTACAACTATAGAGGCTAGGAGAGAAGCTATACTTAAGCTAATCTACCTATACGGGCTTCATCTACGCAAGATTTTACAAACGGGTGTAGCCTGAACAGCCTGAACAGCCTGAAGTGTTAGCCAACCCCTAGAGTGTTAGATTGGTTCCCAGACCCTTCTGTCAGTACTTAGGCGCAAAAAATGGTGGCACTTGGTAAGAGGCAACAGGGCCAGCAGGCGTTGGATTCATTTGAAATTGCTCGCAGCAGAAAAAAATGCTGCAAATTGTCAACTTAGAAATTTTCAGGGGGAGCTAGGACCCCCGGATCCCCCTAAAATTGCGGTTACTGATTACCTGCTTGTCGACTTCTGCCCTCGCCCAACTTTAAATCCGTTCCTACGCCACTGGTCACGATACAATTCATATCTCAATACAGTGGGAACAATATGTTGTAATGAGGAAACAGACTACAAGTGAAATACATGACCGTATATAGTTTTAGACTTTTACTGTATTAGTCTTCATTTTCAGTGTCTATTTCTACACGAGACATTAATCAGATGTTTCAATTAATTGCCATTAAACATGAAATATAAACTTAATGTATAGCATGTCAATTTATTCTCAACTGAACTCAAAGTTAAATTGTCTGAAAATCATTTTTAAACCACGTTTTGGTTTAGCCAAAAATAAACTTACCTTAAACCTACTACTTACCATAACTCTTACGATAATGCTTTATTTTAGAAATAACAGCTGATTTTAATTTTTAATTTTACTAACCGATAGTGACGTCCTTTCGGGATTTATATGAAACTTCACCCGATATATTGGTGTATCGGAATATCATTACACCTCTATGAAAGTGTTAGTTAATGTCTTTTGATCTTGTATAATATTATTCTGTACAATCTTTTGCTGTTTTGTCATGCAGCATAATCCTGGGAAGTTAGTTGTGATCGGTTCTGTCCACATGTTCAGTGATCAGTATTTTGACAAAGAAGAGAACAGCAAAGTACAGGTTAGTTTGAGTTAGTTTATCTGTAAGTCGTGGTAATTAGGAAGAGTTCCGAAAAAAATTGTGCAATTAATTTCTTCACAATGACAAGTTGGTGTGATGAAGTTATTTGAACAACTTAAAGTGCCACTACGATCAAATTTTTACCTATCGATATTTTTACGTATTTATAAAGCAGAGCTGCTTGGTCGAAACCGTTTTGCGATTAGACGATGGCAAGTATTATTTTTCTGACTCCGAATCTGGAGTTGTTATGTCCGCCATTAATCGTTCATGTTCCTGACCAGCGTAACGAAGTGACGTCAAATTCTCAACGCGAAGACTCCACATCGCTAATTCTTCAAGTAAATCAAAGTCGTTTATTCAAATTCTTCATCTAAAAGACTGAACATTTCATCTACTTCTCGAAGAAAACAAGAAAACAAGTAACCTCGACTGAAATTCAGGCGTAGCATTGAGAATCTGACGTCATAAACAATATTAACTTTTGAAATTGCGGGCTCACTTGGAACACGTTTTTAGTAATGGTGGCCTAAATAATAGTGATCTCAGAGCTCAAAATACTTACTTCAAAATATCATTTTTTAGTTTTTTTTTACATCGATGATCACTTTCGACCCTGAAATACTATTCTATGCTAAAGAAAATCTAAAAGACGGGGATGAATTTTCATCGTAGTGGCACTTTAATTCCTAGTAAGTGCTTTGCATTTGATTGTTTCTTTTTGTTTTGATATACAAGACACGTGAAATAAAACAATTTGCACTCACATCCAAACCCCTTCAAAAATCCTTCCTGAAGAATGTATATATCGAGGGTTGTCAAATATACGAACAACCACAACTATCTACACGCGTTTCTATTCAAACATCCCAGTTTCTCAACGCGCAAACACACCAGCGCCCTTCGACTCCATTTTCACCTACACATTCTCCACATCAATCATCAATATTATCCGCATTTAAATAATGTTTTAGTTATATTCATAATGCTGAAAATACTGGTTACCAACTACTTATACAATATTCAACACCGATGTAGGTCTCATTATCCACCCATATATATATCCCGAAAGCATGCACCATCTCGCGGTATTCACAATCGCTATCTACTCCACTCATACTTCACATATTTCGTATCCAAAATGGGCGCACCCGTTTTTAAGTGTCATATTTACGTCATCCAACTCATAGCCCTATGCCGTATCTGAATTTACTCCGGTACATCGATTGTCAAAACATCCTACTTATCACTACATTTAACACCGGTGCAGGTCCCATCACCTATCGTTTTCTTCAAAAAGACAGAATTTGTTCTTTTTATCGCGGTTCTCCAGCTTGGAACCTATTAAGCTGTAATTGGCAATTACAGCTTCAAGGGCGCAACTAGGGATTTGCGAGGACAGGGGTCCATGAATGCTATTAGGGCAAAGTTACTTTAGCGTCCGCATTTTCGGCATTTTTATAGGTTGAATGCTTTAAATTAATATAAAACATATTCGTAAAAATGAGGGCAAAGAGATTGTCTTTAGGAAAAGGGCAGGGGTCGCGATTAGGGTTAGCCATCCTTCCTTAGCCAATCCTTAGGAGGCTAAGGATGCGTAAGGATGGCTAAGGAGCGCTAGGTATGCCTAAGGAGGGCTAAGGATGGATAATGAGGGCTAAGTAGAGTAAGGAGGTTTAAGAGTATACATGGTTACATCGGTTATTATATGATACACTATAATAGGTGTCAGATAAAGTACCTACCCAAAAAAGTACATCCGCTGGTCAATGTAGTCTTACTATTAAATCTCAAATGTTATTTAGTGAATCGCAAGTGTTATGCATGGTCAATTCTTCCTGCAACCATCCCCCCCCCCGGGCAATACCCCGGGGATTTGTATTTTTTATCAAAGCTCATCGCAAATTCCCCACCCTCGGGGCAAGCCTGAAACAATACAAAAACACATGAGTTTTAACATCAAACAAATAGGCAAATTTTAACATCAAATGTAAATTTAACTTAACCAGTGGCTCATTTCTGTTAATTGCTGCTTCCTTTGAGCTCTAGTTCGTTTCGCTTTTTCAGCCCCCCCAGTACGTCGATTTTCAGCAACTTTTTCGTCGCCATTTTGAATACGATTACTTTACTTTAGTTACCAGACTTCCAAGGGCGGGGGCCCTTTCCCCGCCCTATACCCCCGGGCAAAAAATAATAAAACAATTCCCACCCCCAGGATTTGATTTTCTGCATTGTCCCCAGGGTTGCCCGGGGAGGGGATGGTTACAGGAAGAATTGGGGATATACTTCATGGTAACAATACATATAGTCTCCCACCATATTTTACGGTTATTATTAGGGTTATGGTTAGGATTAGAGTTACGGTTAGGGTTAGAGTTAGGATTAGGGTTACGGTTAGGGTTACGGGTATAAAAAACAGATGGAAACCCGGTCTAGTGTATGAAGTATATACCAAGAATTGAGCCATGCATTAGTTAGTAAATCGCAATGTTATTTAGTAAATCGCAAGTGTTATTTAATAAAAACAAATGTTATTTATAAATAACAAACCATGAGGAGCTAAATAACGTCAAAATATACAAAATAAACGCTAAATAATTTATTTACAAACGGCGCCCCATAGCCAGGCTTGTCACTCGAGTCAAACGCACAGAACACATAACACCTGTGGTGCCCTCGCCAATCATGATCAGAGTTTCAAATACCAAAATTTTAAAATACCCAAACAGCAGTTAAACTGTAGTTAAGAGACAACTAGGCTTAGTTTAGCTGCACAAATTTTAACCGGAAACTTCTGACAACTGACAAATTTTGCGAAAAAGATATATATACAGCTCAAAAGTAGCCCAGTTAACGCCTAGCGAGCGCCTTGTTTAGTATTAACACACATTTTCTCGTCGTTTAAGGATGTCATCTTCCGATGGCTTACCACAAATGAAATACGATTAAACAGTATTGATGCTGAAGACCCTGAGGTTTGTACACTACATCCAATTTGCAAGATCCTTTTAAAATCTTACAAAGACCATGGGTACATCTTCTGGGGGCGTATAGGTTTGATTGATTGCCAACCCAGTGCAAGGAAATGCTTTCCAGTAAAAAGCAAGTGAGATATTATTGATTCTTGTGGCAAGTTTTGGCAAAATATGTGATATGATTTGCTTCTCCTTACTTGCTTTTCCCTATTTGGAAAGGTGTTGGCGCGATTGTGTAATCTTGGTAAGATTGCAGCAATATCTTATATCAACCTGAGTAAATCCATTCCTTGTATATACAGTATTTTATATATAATTCAGTATTATTTTTTTAAGATTTCAGACTATCACTTTGTACCAGACACTTCTAAACTTGCAGAGAGATTGAAGGTCTGCCTTCAAGAAGGGGAAGAGGTGCTGTACTTATTTGTTATGCTTTTATTTTCTGTTTTATACCTGCATATAAGCCTTTTGGTTTCTTTTGGGTTTCCTCGCGATTAGTATAATTCTGGTTGTTTTTTTCTTGTTTTGTATTTAATATTTATTGGCAAATAAAATATTGTTATACTGTTAAAATACTGTTATACTGTTTTCAAATAACCTATAGTCTATAGTTTGGAGAGGGTGCTGCTAGAGAAGTGTGTGATGATAGGGTGCACCAGAACCAAAGTTCCGGTTATAACCTAGTTGAACTGATTCAATCTTTTCTTTCTTTCTTAGATTCCACAAGATTTTTCTAAAATTTTTGAGAAAGATCTCTTTAAATTAGATACAGCTATTGTACCTGAAGTGTTGAGGTAAAAACGTTGTTACTTTGTATAGCCTTTGTTTAGACATTGCGTTCCCATGGTTCAAAATAAATATTTTGGATTTAGATATTTTTGTAGGCTGTTTTATATATGTACATTTTTTGTGCCGGCTGTTTTGGTACGTGCTATTTGCGAATTCCAAAGAAATGCCATGAGAAGCCCACCCAGGAACGTTTTAGTTATATAATGCCATTTCTGGCAGAAAATAGCTTTTAAAAGAAAAAAGGTGTTTTATTATTGTACAAACTGTGCGTGTTTCCTCATTTGCATGGCCATCAGTCGAACATAAACATCAACAAGAACAGAACATGCGCAAAGTACCTTACCGTGTACCAAAGACTGTAGACTCCGGTGAAATCGCGAATCTCGATTCTCCACATTTAATACGGTTTACAAGATAGAAGATTGGCAGCAATAATAGAAAATTCAACGATTATTTTAGTGCGACATTTTATGTCAATTCGGAAAGTTAATTTTTATTGAAAAGTTAGAAATTCGTCGTATAATGAATCGTTGATTTTTACCAAAGAAGGTGGCTTTTTCGATTTAAAAGTTGCCGGCTAGCGACGTGAAAATGCCGACTACAGCCGCCTGCTATTTTGAATCAGGTTGTTGTGTACTTTCTTGTTCGAGCCACCATTTGTCTGTCACACATGGAAACGATACCGGGAAGTGAATGGGCTTCATACTGCAATATTATTGTATTTATTATACCATTAATTTTGTGTATAACAGCGTGTGTGTACTCTATACACTGCCGCAAATCGCTAGTAAATCGCATGTACTGTATAACAGCTGAGGCCAACTTGCAAATAATAATATTAAATACTCAACTATCGCATATAACAGAGATGTCTGGGTTCGAGGCAGCTGCACTACGTTCAATTATGTCGAGATCGATCCATTCGTGCATATTAGCTGTGGTTTCTAAACATGATTATGAATGTGTTAAAGGGGAACTGTACCCAAAAGATAAATGACTTTTAAATAAAAGGCCTTTAAGTATAATGTTTAGAAATGTTAATAGTTTTACGGTATCTGCTCTTGTACTTCAGAAATAACGTTTTCATTCTCGTATTTTATGCTTCTGGACGCCGCCATTTTCGAGTTTGTTCGACGGCTCAAGATGGATGTACAGCGGTGGTTTTCTTTTCAATTTCACGTCATTTGAGTGTTATCTTTTGTTCCTGCACTCAAGTGACGTCAAATTGAAAAGAAACCCCCGCTGGACCTCGAGTCTGAGCCGTCGAAATGCCCGTGAAACGCTCTACGATTCCTGTCCAGGACTCCGAAAATCGACTCTGATGCTAAGAACCTGGCGATCGTCCTTGTATCGTATGATTATGGATGTTAAAGTGCCCCTGTGATCACATTTTTGGTATCCCGAATAAAGAGCATGGTGTTCTCACTTAACTTACCAAATATCAAGCAATTGTGCTCATGGGAAGTCGCCTTTTCAAGCTGTTTTTATACGAGATTATACGACCGCCATTACTCGAACATGTTCCGGACGCTTAGGTTGCGATTAGAGGAAGTGACGTCAAAGACTCAACACGTGGCTAGTTGTGTATGAATATAAAGCTACTTGGGGAAAACTTTCTATTGTAACTTGTCGTATAATTTTCATAAAGCTTTGTCCCGTGTTGAGTCTCTGACGTCACAACACATACTCTGCTGTGGAATCGCGGGCTCGTCTGGAACAAGTTTTGAGCAATGGCGGACAAAATGTTAGCGCCTTTGGAGGTTAAATTTCTTGTAATAGTTTGTTGTTCATTTTTTTGGCAAATGCGAACATTTATTAACCTAAAATAATGTTCTGTAACAAAAAATGCCAGGAAACGTAATGTGATATTTCGTCACAGAGGCACTCCAGTATGACCAGCGAAATACCGAAATATTGGTATTTATGAAATTAGTCGTATCGCCATACCGGTATTTGAAAAAGTGTTAAGTGCGCATGATCACGTTTTAGAAGTCTTTTATTTATCAGCTCTGTTGTTTTCTCTGACATTTTAGAAGTTATGAAGAACTGCATGTTAAACATGAGCCACTTCAACTTATTCCTCCACAGTTTGAGACTCCCCTGCCACCACTACAACCAGCGGTAAGACACTACTGCAAGAAAATGATCATGATCATGATCATGATCAATAGAATGGTGATGATGATGTTGATTTGTGATGATTACAATCATCATGATCACAGTGATTATGATCACAATAATCGTGATCACAATAACGATTAGGATGATCCAAGGTTCGAATTAAATATTTTAAAGTTAATAGAGAATTTTCGCGCTACTTTTCCACACGATGCAGGGGTCTATATGACATTTCATATTGTCAACCACATCTTACTGACTCCCCAGTGCTAACATCACACTTTTGAAATGTCATAACATCACCTGTTTACCTTGCCCACACAGCGAGACAGTAGCTTTGGTAAGATGTATTTTCTGGGTGATTATCCGCACGGTCCATAACCTGAACATGACATCGGCAAAAATTTATTTATTTTTGAATAATAAATAAAAGTATTACCTGCACTGTTAGATAACCCGCATCAACCAAAGATCAGTTTTACATATCCAAAACTTTTCATACCTATCATATCACAAAAATCTTTCATGAAGCTTTCAATAAACATGTAACATGCTGCGGAATTCCAAGCACATATGTAATGTCAAAGTTGTTGAAAACGTCGCCCACTGGTTTATAGTTTGACTTCAGGCCATTGCGTAGTCTATATTATCCGAAGAAATCAATAGATTACCATTTCCCGAACTTAAAGTGCCTATGACATGAAAATTAAGTTTATCTTATTTGAAAGAACTCTTAAAATAATTAAGAATATCAATTTAAAGCTTTTCCATATTTCACTTAGTTCGTGAGATATTTAGACTTATATGATATTCAAATGAGATGATCTATGACGTCACAAGTTGTGCAATACATTTTAACATATTGGAAGATCGTGTATATCTTTAAGATTATTGAACGAAATCACTTGAAACTTTGCATGTCGATACAGACCACTAAACGGAATAAGATCGTTCAAGTTTTAATGTTACAACAGTAATAGTATAGTTCCCAGACCACTACGTCTCTTTGAAAAAAATATTCGTTTTCTAACATAGTAGGCTTTGCACCAACGTCAAACTTCAGTTTCAAATTAGTTAAGTTAGTGCAAATCTACTCAACCAGTACCAATTCGAAAATGTTTCCCACCGAAAAGAAAACAAATCATTTTGTTTTGAAAATCAAGAGGTCTGGAATCTAATCATTTACCATGGCGACCATAAAACTAAAACTATATTCTCCAGTTTAGTGGTCTTTATGCACATTCAAAGTTCCAAGTGATTTCCTTCAATAATCTTACAGATATATGCGCTTTCCCAATATGTTAAAATGTTGTGCACAACTTGTGACGTCATAAATCATCTCATTTGAATATCATATAAGTCTAAATAACTCCACAACTAAGTGAAATATGGAAAAGCTGTAAATTGATTTTCTTAATTATTTTAGTAGTTCTTTTAAATAAGATGAACCAAATTTTCATGTCATAGGCACTTTAACTGATTATGTTTTTAGAAAATGCGGAATTTTTTGAATAGCGATTTTTACGTTGGTTGAATAGCGAAATCATAAAAGTAAATAGCGATTCATCATGATGATGATGATCGCAATGATGCAATAAAATGATGGTGATGATGTTGATTTGTGATGATTATGAGGATTATAATGATCATGATCATAATGATTATGATCACAATGATGATGATCATGATCATGATGATTATGATGATCATGATCACAATGATCATGGTCATTATGATCATGATGATTATGATCGCAATGATCATGATCATGATCACAATTATCATGATCACAATGATGATGATCGCGATCATGATGATCGTGATGATAATGATCATAATGATTGTAATCATGATCAAAATGACGATGATCATGATCACAATGATCGTGTGACAATGATGACGACGATCATCCCGATCACAATGATGATGATGAGTACATCATTGTCACAATGATGATGAACACCATCATGATCACAATGATCATGATCATGATCGCAATGATGGTCATGATCACAATAATGATGATCATGATCACAATTATCATGATCACAATGATGATCATGATCATGATCACAATGATCACAATGATCATGATCATGATCGCAATGATGACGATGATCATCCTGATCATGATGATGATCACCATCATGATCACAATGATCACAATCGTGATCATGGTCATGATTATGATGATCACAATGATCATGATCACAATGATGATCATAATTTAATTTACTTTTATCATTATTTAATTTCAGGTTTTTCCTCCCACATTCCGTGAACTCCCTGGAGCTCCTTTGGAGTTGTTTGACTTAGACGATCACTTTTCATCAGAAAAAGTTAGGCTTGCTCAAGTTACCAATAAATGTGAGTTGACAACAAACTTTGTCTAAATTACCCAAAGCAGGATTGATAGTTTCTCGCTGGCTGAATTTATGAAAGAAGTGAGAAACAGGTTTCTAACGCGGGTGCCTCTGGGGAAAGGGGGTATAATCTTTTTCTTTTTTGCATGCAGTTGTGGTGTAATACAGGGTTCTGGCCACGGTGGGCGGCGGCGGCCGCTGCTCGGTAGCTCTTGGAACCTCAGGCTCTTGGGGGAGGGGTTGGGAGGGAACGCCCTGAAACGGGAAGGGTACTGGGGCGAAGGGAGGGGAAAGAGATCTCTTTTCCAGTGTACCATATTTTTAAAGACTAATAACTTAGTACTTTCCATACGTGAAATCGAGGCCTTTCCTTTATTTAGGTCAAATGTAAAAAAGGCTATTTTTGTATAATCTAATGCTTGTTTTCAAATACCTATATTACTTTATGTTAGTTTTCTTTTACTTATATGTATTATTTTTTGTTTGTTGTGATTATGTAATGTACTTTGTAGGACCTCTCTGAAAACCACGTAATGTGATGAGAGCTTCCTCATTAAATATTATTTTCATTCATTCATTCATTCATTCGCATCTGTGGAAGGAAATTTCCTTCCAAAGTGGAAACACTGCTCTTTTCCCTCTCTTCCTCCCCCAAGAGGCTGCATTGCAGGCTAGCCACTCAGCAGTGCGGATACTTCCTCCCGGCACTCGAAAACGAAGAAAATATCGTATTTTTCTATATTCGACTCAATTTTTGATCCTTGGTGAAATTTAATAATAATAATAATTGTAATAATAATAATATGTCAGGGAGCCCGTGTCACCGGAGTGTTTTTTTTTGAAATAAGTAAATATGTGATAATAAGCTATAGATATGATTACATATTTAATCGTTCAAAGCTTGGTAAGTTATTTATCGAGCAACCTAATTACTGTTTGAACTCGTAGTATGTTACACGTTACTTGCTTAAAGTGCCACAACGATCAAATTTTTACCTATCGATATTTTTACGTATTTATAAAGCAGAGCTGCTAAATATTACTCGGTCGAAACCGCTTTGCGATTAGACGATGGCAAGTATTATTTTTCTTACTCCGAATCTGGAGTTGTTATGTCCGCCATTAATCGTTCATGTTCCTGACCAGCGTAACGAAGTGACGTCAGATTCTCAACGCGAAGACTCCACATGGCTAATTCTTCAAGTAAATCAAGGTCGTTTCTTCAAATTCTTCATCTGAAAGGCTGAACATTTCATCTACTTCTCGAAGAAAACAAGAAAACAAGTAACCTCGACTGAAATTCAGGCGTAGCATTGAGAATTTGACGTCATAAACAATATTACCTTTTGAAATTGCGGGCTCATTTGGAACACGTTTTTAGTAATGGTGGCCTAAATAATAGTGATTTCAGAGCTCAAAATACTTACTTCAAAATACCATTTTTTAGTTTTTTTTTACATCGATGATCACTTTCGACCCTGAAATACTATTCTATGCTGAAGAAAATGTAAAAGACGGGGATGAATTTTCATCGTGCTAAGCAATAACAACTAAGGGTGGCTGTTCTTTATGAAACTGTTGTTCATAATGAAAGCAAGCATAATGAACAGGGATGATAATAATAGATGTAGAATATAGCCAAGGGGCTTCGGGCTATAATTAGCAATAGCTGTCTGTATTGAGATGGGCCTTTGTTGTAGAACAATAGTGAATAGACCTTACCCCCATTGTGACGCATGAATCTATTAGGGAATACTTCTACCAGAATCGGCGATTATATCTTTTCGGTATGTTAAATCGAGCAATTTCCGTTTCCCCGAAGAAGTTTAAGATTAACATAAGAAAGGAAAATCTCGCTGGGTATTATGGTGGTGAAATTTCGATTTATCGATATGGCCGACCCAGGTAGTCACTAATAGGTTCTAGCGTCATAATGGGTAAGGTCTATATATTGCACCTCTGAACACAGAGAGTAAGTGGTATATGACATTAAGTAAGTTATAATATTTATGTCTGTGTTGTATATTTGGATATACAAGCTTTTGTCTTCAGCTTGAGCTTGTCTTCCCATTAAAACACGACCACTCATATTATTGTAAATACCATCCATCCTGTTAACTAAATACCAACCATCATGTTAATTAAATACCATCTTCTAGGTAGTGATGATGATATGGAATACTATGTTAGAGAGTGTGGTGACATTCTGGGTGTCAGTAGCAAGCTACCAGCTGATGCAAGAGATGCCAAGCATATTTTGGAGTACATATTTGCCCAAGTCACAGAGTTCAAGAAACTGAATCAGGTCTGTGTAAATTTACTCATGTAGTACACTAAAAGTAAAGGTTCCTAACACACGAGGCGACAAATCGCGGGGAGTGTCGCGGGACACACGAGGGCACATGTAAGAGAAGGAAAAGGAGAATAAAATAACGTTCTTTGATTGGTTTATTTTAATTTTGTCGCAGTGGATTATTAAAATGTTGTCCCGCGACAAGATTTCGCATGGTGTATACGACGGGATTTGTCCCTGCAACATGTCCCCGCGATTGTCGCCTCGTGTCTTCCCCACTCTGCATGACGAAGGCAATGGCATTCGCTCAGAACGTTAGACCTCCTACACACTATTTCGGCAGTAAACCAACTTTTTCGAGTACTCGATTTGTATTCCTATACTGCCTACACAACACGTTTACACTACTCCTTGTGCAAGGTATCCACCTTGAATGCATGAGCATTAGTAAGTAGTAAGTAAGTTGGCCAGCCGTAGCCGGAGGCGACCCATAGACTCCTCTTTCATTAGCTGCTACCCGAAGGTAGGGGTGGCCGCCACTCCTAACCCTTGGAATTAACCACTTACCCCAGCCAGAGCTATTCCGTTGCTAAAGAACCGGTTGCTAAGGACAGGTCATTTAGTGCCCAATATACTTCATGAGTGGACAATAAATTCAAGGTATAACCAAGATATTTTATGTGTGGAACATGTTGGCAAACTTCTTTCGTCTGGTGACGTATTTGATGACGTCACATTGACGTCATCAACAAACACAAAAACTCTATAATTTTCGTCATTTTTGACAGTATGCTATATTTTTTGGTGTCATATAAACCTAAATTATTTCCTACAAACAAGTACGTATGCATTCATTCATCGATATCTCGGCTACTTTTTAAAAATTCTTAAAATCCATACGTACTGTTATGAAGGTAACCGTCCAGATTCTAATCACATGTAACAAATTAATTTTTCAAACCTTCGAAGATTATAGGAATTTTCATATTTCGATGACGTCACAATGACGTCATCATATTCATATAATATTACCAAACGAAAGAGTTTTGCCCACATATACCACATACACACTGTCTTGATGGATTCTTAAAACTGTGAAATTCTATGGCAAATTTTGTCAATTCTACGGATATAAGGTCTCCAAATCGAAATACGTCCGAACACCCTTAAGGCTCTTGGTGAAAGCCCGACCTCCAATTAGCACAGTGCTCATTGGATTATGGCAACACTAATTTTCAGTCTTCCGGGACTGATATATGAACAAGGTGGTAACCCATCCAGTTAGTGTACCAGAGGTACGGTGCTTAACTTTGGAAAGTCAAGCAGCGGTCACTGACCACTATATTATACCGGTCCGCTTAAACGATGACCATTAAGTCTCATAATATGAAAAGTTCGGCGTCTGAATCAATTAAGATTGGCTGATTGTATTAGGAACGGCTCAGCCGTTCTTAGCGACTTCGATTCAAACGCCGATCTTTTCATGAGCCGAACCTAATGCATAAATTATTATAATATATTTTATTACCAATTGGCGCTAAAACGCATGCGCAATCGATAATTGATTAAGTTCGGCGTCTGAATCAACAGGCGCAATTATGTCATTTAGGTCGGCCCAAATTGGAATTAGGTTCGACTCATGAAAAGTTCGGCGTCTGAACTGGGCATAAGATCCACTCACACGCCAAGTTTGGTTTGATTTCATAAACAACTCTGCGATTGGCGGCATTTTGCATTTTCATGATGCTACGCGGGCGTGCAAGATGGCCTAGAAAAATGGAAGTTTTTCAACCTGATTTATGATAATTAATGCAAATTTATATTAACATAATGTGTCTTGTTCGGGAAATTTAAAAGCATTGGTAACAGCCGGTTTATTGGGCTTTCAGAAATGTATAGCTTTCGCAACAGTTATTTCTAAAGATATCAATAGAACAAAGAGGTGATTCAATTTTGGATATTTTTCAGCGGGCCCGTCAGGAAAGAGTTAACGTACTGCAATTTTTAAAGCCAATTTACAACTGAAGCATTCATTTCCAAACTTTATTAGAGGAAAAGCTTTGAGAAGCAAAAAAATTAAAATTAAAAATTAAAATTTTGATAGGAACCAAATGATATTATCTCAGCACCAAAAGATGACGTAATCTGAATTCTGAAATATTACCAAGGCTCTTGGAATTCAGGTAATTTTGGCTTTATTCAAGGAACAGGAAAATGTGTTTCAAAGTCTCTGCTATTTATTACATGTACAATATACATACTTAAAGCATTTTTAAATACCTGTAAATATTTCACTTTACACTACTGTAGCTTTCGTTACAGTACAAAGTTTACATAATAGGTCTGTATGGAACGTATTTGCCTGAGGTTTTCATACAGACCTAGCAGCAAATACTCTCTCATACGTGAGGAATTTATTATATGGCTTTTGGTTCATTTTCTCCTTCAGATGCTGCCGTTTACCTCCCTCTTCACTATAGTACATTTTACTTCATTTTTATACACCTTTTATATACCTAGATGAATATTTATGAATATAACTTTTAAGAAAAGCAATACTACGTTCCAGCGCAACTTATTGATCGGTATTCATAAGATGCCCAAAATAGGACTGTGCTTTTCAAAAAAATGTTATAGTACGCATTCTGTGGTACCATCACATTTTGCCACGACAGTGCTGTGCCACCATAACATTGTACCTTAGCAAGTTTAACAAAACTGTGCTTCCGTAACATCGTACCTCATATACATTCGTACCAGGTAGTCGTAACCAAATGTGTACAGGGGGTGACCAAAAAAAAGTGGCCCCCCATAAAAAGTAATAAACTCGTTACTTTTTGAAGAAAGTGATTAGAAATGTTTTGTTTTTTGTATTATTTGGGCAGTTTTGTGGACTTGTGAGTTCAACATGTTATTCTAAGCAATAGACTGGTAGATAAATTGAATTTGGAGGGTTTTAACAAAAAATCAATATGGCAGTTTAAAATCAAATTTTCACGAAAGAGTTCGAGTACTTTTTACAACAAATGGTTTACTAGGCGGAAAATGTTGAGTAAAGTAAAATGGCTATAATAATTATCAGTAAATTCCATATCATGTAAAAAATTTCATCATATATATAGGTAGAGTTTAAATACTGAATAATGTAGTCTTCTTTCAGTGCATATTGGCTACATAAATAGATAGTGCACCCCAAAAGCCAAATATACAGAGCCGACACCAGCAGATATATACTAATACAATACCATAAAATTGTTTTCTTGTGTAAACAATTCCTCATTTCACTTAAGTAGTTAAATCTATAGAAGAATCTCATAGTCGGGTATAACTTTGGTTTTTAATAATTTTTGTTCAAATCTCTAGAAAGGTTAAATAACATAAGACAAGCTACAAAGATTGCTTGCTACATATTAGTCTTTCTAGATTTATTTCATACTTTTACATTTTATTTCTTGTCAATTTGTGCAGAGTTAAACACTTGCAATGATAATAATTTAATAATTTGGTGTGCTTTGGTTAAAAAATGGCCATCTTGAATTCAGAGCAAAAACCCTCCAAATACAATTTATCTACCAGTTTATTGCATAGAATAACAATTCGAACTCACAAGTCCACATAACTGCCCAAATAATACAAAAAACAAAATATTTCTAACACTTTCTAAACACAAATGACAAAAAGTAACGAGTTTATTACTTTTTATGGGGGGCCACTTTTTTTTGGTCACCCCCTGTATATATTTTGAAAATGATGATGATTAAGAGCTTGGGTAAACAGTTGCGTTTTTTGGAAAGTGAGCTATTAGTTAACCAGTGATAAAGGGTACTAGTTGTAGGTACAAGGTTAATCGTATGATTGAGTTCTTATAAAGTAAAATCACTGGACCAGGTGTTTATCATTAAAGTAAAACTGTACTGTAAAATACTATAATAAATAAATAAAAAATTATCTTGGAGAGACATGCTTTATTAAATATCAGCTGTCTGATAAAATAATTCCTGCTTGTGTTGATGAATGAAGGGCCTAATTCTCAGCCCTTCATAAACTATTATAAGCCGTTTTCTTCACTCATTTGTGGTTGGTCAGTCTGGTTATAAAATGGTTTTCCATTGATATTTTACAGTACACAAAGTTTCATATACAGTAGGGTGGTCCTTATTTTATTTATTTTGTATAGTCTCACCCTGTTAAATGGTTCCAATTGGGTTAAAAATGCTGTGTGTAAAATTGTATTAAAAACTATTGATATTTAGGGGTAGCTCAAGGGCCCTGAATTTTTTACTATAGTATCCCTATGAGAAAAATCAGCCAAATTGTCCAATATGGTATAAGCCCTCAGGGGAGTGTCGGATTGCTCTAAAAATCCATTAGTGAGTAGTTTAGACATGGTTGGTTGTATGAGTTATAGGGTTGTATGAGATATTATATGGTTTCCGAGATATAGGGAATATAACTTTTTTAACCAATGAAATGGAGCCCTATATCTCAGAAACATTTTTGACTATAAGTTTGTTACCGCTAGTCTATGTGACGTCATTTCGGGATTTATATGAAACTTCACCCAACATTAGTTTAGTTTAGTTTATTAGATTTACCACTCAGTTTTAGGTGAACGGAACTCCGGTTCCGAGGGCCTACGATTTAAGGTCGCTATCCGAGAAGACCCGAAAGTCTTACCATTTGCTGATATTCTTGCAAAGGCAGAACTTTCTCCTCAATTATTTTTAAGACCCTAAGTGGAGGTCCGACCAGGATTTGAAACTGTGTCTCCCAGCTCATATAGACATGTGTGGTGACCGCTAGACAACAACAGCTGGTAACATTCGTGTTCTTATGAGACGCTACCGCCGCGACTTTGCCAAAAACATTTCTTTTTAACTTTTTTGGGCTATACAGCAGTCGTGTATATTTTCTTCGTATTTGTTTGTCATCACTTCTCTTTACTGTATCATTGTTTAGATCTGTTCAGGTGATCAGTTTCATATACCGTACAGTATATAATATATATATATTAGTTCCCAAAATGACATCACATAGATTATTGCAAATAAGATACAAAATTAAAAACAACTGTTATATCTAAAATAAAGCATTATACTGAGTACCACTTCAGATTAGTATTTGGTAATGAATATTTTGGATATGTTTAGAAAACAGCATATGATAATTATTAATATGAAATTTCAGCTATTATGAGAAATACTCATTTGAATAAGAGTTAAAATTCTATACAAAGATTACTACAGCTATTTATAGTTTATTACTTTAGGCATCGTTTAATAACCATCAGTATTGTCATGCAGTTTATTTTTATTTTGGTGTCAAAAGCTCCAGCATTGTTTTTGTCATAGTTTGTAAATCATATTTCGGTTTCCAGCCCCACTCGCGCTGTGCATTTGTATCATCCAGAACTTCTGGCCAACTATCAGCTAGAAAGAAAACACAGGTGAAGTTGTCACTTAAAGGGATATGGCAATATAAATTAACTTTGTCTCATTTGAAAGAACTCGTGAAATGGTATAACAATAGCTTTTAAAATCTTTTTTGGTTTTCGAAATAATTTGACGAAAGATAGCGTGCTGTCCGCCATCTTGGAATTATTTTCGATATGCATGTGACGTCATAAGTAGGGTAAAGTGAAATTTTTATCTTGCCAACCTTACGACATTATGAGCCAGAAACTCGATTATGTTGCACTATTTACATTTTCAATTTGCCCACAACATTTTAAAAAGCCTTCCGCGGAAATTCGGTCACCTATGGAGTAGTTTCATCAGGTTTACCCTGCTTGTGACGTCACCAATTTCCTAGTTAATTCGGTCAAATATTACAACAAGATGGCGGATTGTAGACTGTCTTTTGTCATAATTATCTGAAATATTTCAAAAACCAAGAAAGATACAGGAAAATTGTAATAAGGTCTTCTTATACCATTTTACGAGTTATTTCAAATTATACAAAGTTAATTTATATTGCCATATCCCTTTAATTAGATTATGCATATCGTATTATTGGTCAAATATATGTATATGAAAATTTGACAACCCGAGGTCTCCGAATCAACGCATCGGCGATCCAACCACTGAGCTATTGAGACACGGTTCCTCCTCGGTTCGATTCCCCGTTGCGGCAGTCAAATTTTCATATACATATATTTGACCATTAATAAATCCTCTCTTCATCTAAAGAAAAAAGTATAGCATTATGAAAGACAGTGATTAGGCATCCATAATTACTAAAAAAAATTATCTTTTAACACTCCATCCACCGGTAGGTAACCAAATAATCTGTCTACTGGTTTAAACTCACAGGGGTTATGGGCTAAAGCAAATGACAAAGACACAAGCCTGCTAGGAGGGTCGAGGGGTACGGGTTTCAGAACTTTTGAAATGTATCTCTTCTAAAATGGCTGGAAACGCATCTAAAATTGTCAAACATAAACTGGCCAGAATGTTTTTCACTTCCGTATATCAAACTTGGTTCCAGTGCATCATTAAAGCAAATTAGTTTTGTATTACCAACTTATAATAAAATAATATTTTCTTACCAATGGCCTGCCTCAATGGGTCCACTTTGTATTCAACTTCCAAATGTGGCACCAGCTTCTTTATTTCAGCAGTCAATTCCTCAGGAGTGAAACTTACACCTTGCATGTTATATGTCCGCCTCTTCAGTTTATCAGCTGGACATTCCAACAACTCCAATGTCCCCCTCAAGCAGTCATCAACATAGATCATTGGCAAACGTGTGTCTGGTCGCAAGTATATGTCGTACTTGCCATTCTGTAGTGCTTGATGAAAGATGTGTACAGCATAATCTAAGTTTAAATTAAAATAAATAATAATAATTACAATTATCATAATAATTATAAATAACCATGTGTTATTCTTTACCTGGTTGAAAACCAAAACTGTTTACTATATACCTGTTGTTCCTCCACCAGGAGCGCTGTCTGCCGATATCACACCAGGAAAACGAGCTGATCGGAAATCCAAGCCATACTTGAAATTATAATACTGAAAAAAATTGATGACAACATTTATATAAAATGTTTTAAAAACACAATGTTGCAGCTTAAAATGTACGACATACAAATGCCCCTTCACACCAAATATGTTCATAAAACACTTTTGTTACAGCAAACTTAGTTTTAATTACAATAAATCTTCCTTTTCTCAAAACATAGTTCAAGATTAAAACATGTTTTGTTGAAAATGTGAGTGATCTGAACATAAGGAAAAATGCCTAGAAATGATGGCAGAAGTTCAGAGGAGTATTGTTAATTAAAGTGCCCCTAACCTCAATATTTGTTATTGTCTTATTTGGAAGAACTTTTAAAATGATAAAGTAACTTCTTTTGAAGATTTTCGTTTCTTCGCTTTCTTTTTGAGATATATCAGTTTGTTTGATATGCAAATGTACGGAATTTACGTCATTATGCATGTCATGACTTATTGGAGAAATGTGTATATCTCTTTCATTCTCGAACGAAATCCTTTAAAATCGAGATGTTTGGTGTTGTGGGAGAAACGCGCACACGTGTTACTCACACTTTAGTGTTTTTATTTGATGAACGCAAAGATATATAACATTCTCTGATAACTCATTATGCATGTGTGACGTAAATTCCGTACATTTGCATATCAAACAAACTGAAATATCTCCAAAAGAAAGCGAAGAAACGAAAATCTTCAAAAGAAGTTACTTTATCATTTTAAAAGTTCTTCCAAATAAGACAATAAAAAATTGAGGTTAGGGGCACTTTGTCAAACACAAGAAAAAGACTGTTCCAAACACCAACAAATGGGTTGAAAAATGAGGCAAAGCCAAGTTGTTTTTTTAACCATTCGAGGTATTTGCACAACTTGTCCCAGGTTTAAACACATTAACCTTGCCTTGCCATCTGAGTTCTAGTTGCTCAATAGTTAGAGCATCTAGCTAGCATTCAAACGATTGTGGGTGCTGTCTGGAGCTCATAGTTTTTCTGAGTATTTACAATTTAATACAGCTTGCAGTTGCACAGCAAAACCTTTACAAAGTTAGGTTAATTTATTTGAGGTCAGAATTTTTTTTATTTAAAGTCAGTTTTTTGAACGTAACTTGAAAGTTACTGTCCATGATCCAACGTTTCGACACTCCAATGTACTGTCTTCATCCGGGGTGATCGTTGTAAAGTTAGGATCCCTATTTATACCCTCATAGAACCGATGATGACGTTATATATTAACAATATGCAAATAAGGTTCTGGTAATAAACCACCGTCATCGCGATTCAATAGGGCGTGGACGCTATTGATATACCAAGCCTCCAGACAACGTCTCTGATGGTACCGCGGATTAGTACAGGTAATAATTGTGGAATTTTTCCACGCAATCTCATGGTAGGTTCGCACGCGTGCTCCGACAAAGCAGAATTTTCCTTTTTTGAAAAGAAAACAACCTTTTGGTGTTCTTTTAAACGCGAACGAAACTGACGTTTAGTCTGACCGATGTACTCCTGATCACAGTCTGCACAGAATAGAATAAATAGCGTCTTTCCTCTGTTCCTTCGCAATACCAGCTGTTGTGGTCTAGTGGTTACCACACATGTCTATGAGCTGGGAGACACAGGTTCAAATCCTGGGTCGGACCTCCACTCAAGGTCTTAAAAATAATTGAGGAGAAAGTGCTGCCTTTGCAATAATATCAGCAAATGGTAAGACTTTCAGGTCTTCTCGGATAACGACCTAAAATCGTAGGCCCTCGGAACCCCTATAATTGGGCTTTTAGCCTGTTGGGTTATTCCGTTCACCTAAGAGTGATAAATCTAATAAACTAAACTAAAAGGGTCAGGGTAGTGCTTTGCGCGCTTGTGTTTTTGTTTTCATACGAATTCAATTGATTGCAGTGCATCGCATCGTTATAGAACTATAATTTGCATGTGAACTCTAGATTTATTTGGAAATGTTGAAATTGGAGTACGATCCTGACTTCGGGACGTTATGAAGTTAATGTTCAAGACGATTTGAACAGTTGCGGTTCGCTTGTTTGTGAACCACTGTGGGCCACGCACAACGCCGTTTCTGACGAACAAGCTGGCCCGGATGGCATAGTTTCGCGTATGACGGAAGTTACTATCAATAGGTTTTTGGCACAGCCACATGTTCACTCTTTTCTGCTGTGCTTGCTAATTTAGTGATGGAAGACATTGAACAAAGAGCACGTGTCCGCGCCAGTGAAGCCTTTGTTTTGGAAACGATACGTCGATGATGTCATTTCCGCGGTATCCAAGAATGAAGTGGAAATTCTTTTGAACACTTGAACTCAATAGAGCCTTCAATTCAATTCACAGTAGAACGTGAAAAGAATGATTGTTTATCATTTTTGGATTCAATCGTCAAACGAACAGACCACGGGAAATTAGAAACTGCTGTATACCGAAAACAACACACATATGCCTGCCATAAGAAGTCTGTTCCTGGAACTTTGTTTTTGAGAGCTCAAGGCATACCATCCAGTTCCGATTCAAGGAAAAGTGAGCGAGTCAAACTGAATCCAAAAATGATAAACAATCATTCTTTTCACGTTCTACTGTGAATTGAATTGAAGGCTCTATTGAGTTCAAGTGGTTCAAAAGAATTTCCACTTCATTCTTGGATACCGCGGAAATGACATCATCGACGTATCGTTTCCAAAACAAAGGCTTCACTGGCGCGGACACATGCTCTTTGTTCAATGTCTGCCATCACTAAATTAGCAAGCACAGCAGAAACGAGTGAACATGTGGCTGTGCCAAAAACCTGTTGATAGTAACTTCCGTCATACGCGAAACTATAGTTGTGTTTAGACAAAAAGTCAAGAGTTCTATTTAGATCCTCAACAGGCAACGATGTTCTTTGATCTAAAGTAACATCCTGTATAGCAAGATCAACTAGTATTTTAGTGAAGAGAGAAACGACGTCAAACGATAGCAATTTATCATCGGTATTAAGAATAATACTCTTGATAAAATTCGCAAATTCAAGGGAATTTTTTACTGTGTTCTCGATTTCCCAACAATTGGTGACAAAACCTGTGCCAAATTACTCGATATAATAGGTTACAAAGGAATTCCCGTTTTGTGAATTTTTGGTAAGTCGTGGAGATCTTACCAGCTTTTTCAAATCAAGTAACATTTTGTTTAACTTTCTTTGAAATTTACTAGTCGGATCGGATGGCAGAATAGAATAGGTGTTTCTATCATTAAGCAACAATAAGGCTTTCTCGTGATATTGGCTTTTGTCCATAACCACAACATAATTACCCTTATCTGCTGATAGAACAAGCCTATCTGGATCTTTCTTTAGAGCTTTGGAAATGCTACTGACCTCTGCCCTTGCCAAATGTTTTTGATCGTCGCCTAGTTGAACAATTCCTTCTTCGACAGCAGTGATGATCTCAGCTGTTGGAACTTTGTGAAATGCAATCGCAAAATTTAGACCTTTTTCTAGACCGCTCCTTTCCCAGTTATCTTTCACGGGCTTGTAGAACCAGATACCATGTTTTTCTCAGACAAACAACGCAATTTTTGGTTGTGCCTTGATCTGAGTTTTTGAGACTCCCTCACTCCCTTCTCTCACAAAAAACTACAAAAATTTTCCACCAATTTGATGTCAGATTCATTAATCACAACAGAGAGCTCGTTAAGAGCAAGATCATATTCGGTTCGCATGATTTTCTAAAAACGTTTTAAAACATATATTTACTCCACCACGTACAAACTCTGAGAACGAAAGTTCGGTGATGGGTTTTGCGGTTGTTCCGTATATTCAAGGGATTACGGAACCAATTAAAAGAATCTTAGGTAGTTTCAACGTAAAAGTTGCTCAAAAACCTTTCTTGACGTTGGGTCATATTTTTGCAAAACCTAAGGATCGTATTGCGAAGGAACAGAGGAAAGACGCTATTTATTCCATTCCGTACAAATGGTACAATGACTGTGATCAGGACTCAGGAGTACATCGGTCAGACTAAACGTCAGTTTCGTACGCGTTTAAAAGAACACCAAAAGGCTGTTTTCTTTTCAAAAAAGGAAAATTCTGCTTTGTCAGAGCACGCGTGCGTAACCTACAATGAAATTGCGTGGGAAAATTCCAAAATTATTACCACTAAAATTACCATCAGAGACGTTGTCTGGAGGCTTGGCCCATTGAATCGCGATGACGGTGGTTTATAATACCAGAAGCTTATTTGCATCTTGTTAATAGATAACGTCATCATCGGTTCTATGAGGGTATAAATAGGGTCCTAACTTTACAACAGTTACATCTGATGAAGACACTACATTGGAGTGTCGAAACGTTGGGTCATGAACAGTAACTTTTAAGTTACGTTCAAAAAACTTTTTAAAGCCAGAGTAGTGTCAAACTAGTGTCAAACTATGTCTGATTTATCACCATCTGTCTCAAACCCTTGGGTGTGGGACTGGGGGTTACTGACAAATTATATTAATAAGGTTGAGAAATATCTCACATTGTGTTAACGCTTTATTTTAGAAAAAGTAGTTTATGATTTTAGTTTTGTATTTTAGTAATAATTAAGTCAGTAACTAAGATGTGATTTTCAGGAATTTATATACAGGGCCGTACTCAGAAAATTTTACAGGGGGGTGTAAGCTCATTTCAACCGACTCACGCACTAGCTTGTACCTGTTTGGGGGCACGCCCCCCAGGAAAATGTTTAATTTTGCAAAGCCAGATATTTTAACATGGGTTCCAAGATAAAACGATGTGTATATATTGGTTCAGTGGTTCTGTACTACTTCTGAGTTTATATTAAAGTGTTTCATAATCTTGATGCCCATTTGTTAGCGGCGTGGGCCGTGGTGCCCTAATTTCGCAAAAATTCTTATCAGAAATCGCCGGAAAAGCACTTCTGGTGCGTGCATGCAATGAAAATTGGATAAGCTACCAAAACAAATCGGTCAAATAATATTGCTTTTTATCTCCGACTTCTTCGTCTTGACATGGTAAAAAAACAGAAAACACTTTGCGGAATTTTAAAGCGGGCGCGCGCCGCGTGCGTGGATCCGCCACTGCAAAATATTGTCTTTCCGTTGGGTGCCTACTAAAATGACCCTGGTCAGCTGGTGAAATGATTAATTAGTCCTACGTTAATAACGCACTACGAAATGAAAACACGATGACATTTTAATAAATTTATGTCTTTGGCGTTCTCTCGTTGATTACATTTACATATAAACAAAACATTAATTTAATATCAGTATTAGATTTGTGAGTATCTAGTTTTAATTTTAAATTAATTTAAATGTGCTAAAAGTTAATGATTCTACTTGTCCGTGTTAAATCGAACACGTCTAAAATATAATTTCTGCCGACTAAAATATAACTTCTGCCGACTGAAACTCGTATAAAGATTCGCACCCCCCTGTAGCTCCGGGCCTGCCTGGATATATCTATGCAGGCATTCTGGAATTCCGCGATGCCGCGATTTCACGGAATCGACCAAAAATCGCGGAATTTCGCGGAATTTGGTCAAGATCGCGCAATTTCAATTTTGGCACATCGTTTTCAATTTTTTCCCCTGAATTTACAAAATATTTGATACTCTACATGTACTCTGGCACAAAGCAACGTTCACTAATGTCTTGCTACGCCTGTAAAATTACTTTTTGCTTTGAAACAAAAATGTTTTATCAAAATGGAAGTACTTCCGGTCCGTTTCACTTCCGTTTCCACGTATTGTATTTAAATTCCAGGGAAAAAATTGCGAAATTTAAAAGCGAAAGTAAGCATTGTAGATGGCTAAATTTGTTGTAAAGAAAGTGTCAGAAGTTCCACATCCAAAGGAAAAATCACATCTTTCTGTAAATATAGATGCAAAACAGCGAGCAAGTAAATATCCTTCAGGTACTTTAGTCACACACTTTGATCAAAGCATACTGTGAACACAGAAACTTTGATCGTGTAAACCGGCCTATAATATAAGACACATTACACAATGTTTATAAATTTATGTAGGACAATTACAGTAAGTAAAGAATGATTGAGTTTTGTTATTAAAAAAAACATTTTAACTTGTTTCCAGGCTTATTGCATGTGTTAAAGAATGTTTTTGATCGTTTTAATTTCCGCGGAATTTCCCATTTTGGCCGCGGAATTTCCCATTTTGGTCGCGGAATTTGGATTTATAGCCGCGGAATTGACTTCAAAAGTTCCGCGGAATTCACGATTTTTTTCCGCGGAATTCCAGAATGCCTGTCTATGGTATATACAAAAAATACAGACCTCTCCAAGCAATTCCATGTGAACCTTTGATACACCATATATTGTCTGTGGTCGCTGCAAGGTCTGGTCTGGTGTTGGATTCTTTGGTGTATCTCGCCCAAAAGCTCCAATTGTACTTGGACAGAATAGCCGTAACTGATACCTCCGACAGAGCTCAATAACATTGTGAAAGCCAATGACATTGATCTTTAGTGCTTCCTGCACATTTAGTTCACCTATTGCACTGAGCAATGCACTGAAATGGACCAGCCAGGTAATCTGATTATTCACAACAATGGATTGCAGGTTCTTATAGTCCAAAATGTCGGCATACATGAATGGCCCTTGAAAGACAAAGCTAATTATTACTACTGTGTTGTACTGTGTCGAATATAAATCATATCCTTTGAAAGATTAGTGTGCTGCCTGAAATAGTGTGTAAGAGGTCTAATGTATTGAGCAAAGGCCCTTCTTCAGAGTGAAACGTAAAGTGAACCATTTACGGTATATAAATCACTCTCTGACAAGGGGCCTAATTGACTGCCTGGCCCTCCCATGGAAGTCTGGTGGAGTGGTGTTGCAGTTGACAGAGGAAATCCTTGGAAAAGGATACCATTTGTATTTTGTACCATATACAAGCATATCTCTCTTTCTTCATCATCTAAGAGAAAAACAAACTGGAGCTTGTGGTACATTACCAGTTGGCTTTCACCAAGATGGAATGGAAAGGGAAGAAAAAAGAGGTTATGCAAACTGGTCAGACTTGCTTGCTACAGGTATCAATTATCAGGACAATAAGTCTGTGCTCACTAACTATCCATGATAACACACTGGTGGTTGGAACACTGGGAAAAGAGACTGAGAGGGTGTTGAGAAGATAAAACCAATGGCAATCGACCAGTACAACAAATATATGGGAGGCATAGACGGAAATGAAATGCTCTTGGGCTTTTATGCTTACACAAGAAAAAGTCTGAAGTGGGGTACAAGAAAATAGCCTTCCACTACTTGGAACTAGCATTCTCAATGGCATTTCACCTGCTCCTGTTTCGCATTGCAGTATGCTCAACCATGCTCATGTAGAGATCAACAGAGCATTAAACAATACAGCAGGATAACTGGAAGGCACAGCTATGGAAAGCCGGGACTATCATAAGTGTGCAAAGTACATTACGTTCAGTGGTTATCACATAATCTTGAATTAGCGGTTATCACATTACGTTTAGCGGTTATAACATGTTCAGTGGTTATAACATTAATATGCACTTTCAGATTATTATATTATGCTCACCAGGTGCTCACATGTCACTATGTGCTCTTTTTTCTTTGTGTACCCTGGTGTTGTGCACCAGTTAAAAATAACATTTTACTTTGAAATGTACCAGAAAGGTCACATGTGTGACAACAGTAAACACTTTATTTGTATTGTTAGCAAGTGCTATATGCAGGACACTTTTCTAATGTAGATTATAGCAAGGACGTTTTCCCCATGTAAACAATTTGTTTTTTCATGGAATAGATATATTGGGTGAAGTTTCATATAAGTCCCGAAATGACATCACATACAGTACCGCTCACGTGAAACTTAACCATTCTCGCTTGTTCCGTTCGAGGAAAATGTGAGTGCGTATCGAGAACTCGATAGCCCCTCGATAGCCACGTGATTCTCGCTCGATAGTAAAATTAGATTCAAAAAATTCTAAAATAAAGCATTATCGTAATAGTTAGGGTTAGTATTACTAGGTGTAGGTGTAGGGTTTAGGGTTAGGATTAGAGTTATGTTGGGGTTAGGACTATGTTTAAATTCGGGATATTTATATGAAACGTCAGCCGATATATTTATAAATAAGATATATCACAAGTTTTAAATGTTTGTTCTCACATGACTATTAGTTACCATAGCAACACATTAAATGTATGTATTTAGTTATTGTGTACAGGTATTCAGAGTACATGGTTATTAAAGGATTTTACAACAAATATTTTGCAAGTTATTAAAGAAAACTTGATTTCAAAATGGCCACCAGTTTTTGCCCAAAAGGGGAGTAAACACCAGCCCCGAGTTCAGTAGGTTAATGAGTATTACAAAAATTATATTGTTATCTGTACAAATTTTGAATTTGAACTCACCATTTTCGTAGACCTTGTCTGATGCTTTAACTACATCTGAGAGAATAACATTCTCTTTCCCATAACGTTCCCTGTTTGTAGATATATAATTAATATTGCATTGCCCCACAGAATTCTACAAAAATGTTTACTGTCAAAACTACATTACCATGGTAATATCATGGTCACCCCAGAATCCTTTTTCAAGGAGGATGTTTAACCTTGAATATCTCTCATACATATCCTTCCTGGATATTAATGAGGGACAATAAGCCAGTTCGTAATGTCGACTGCGCATCAAAATGATGTGTTCTGCGTCGGGATAAAACTTATTTCAATTCACAACATCAGGCTAAAACCACAATAGACATTTGCATTTCTATTTACACTTGCAAATTCGTAATACTGAATTCCCCAGCCTAATGTTATGAATGAAACGACGCAGAACGCGTCATTTTGATGTACAATCGACATTACAAACTGGCTTATTACAACTACCATAATATTCCATCATACAATAGCCATGAATATTTTAGTGGGAATGATTACCATACAGCAGTTGTGAGGGACAATTATTTCAAGTTGCCCTCATTCCTATTCTTAATCCTCCCTCCCTCGGCTTTCGGTACATTTAATCACTAATTATAACTGAAACAAATTACGTCTATCAATTATGATTATAGATATATACTTATGATAACAATTTCTCTCTTGAGTTTGGGATAAAGAAACAAAACATTTGTTCATACAATTATTATATTTAATAACATTGCACACAATATATGTCGACATCATCAATATAGAAACATGATAACATTGACACTTAAATCTGTTATTTGTGCCAACAATGAATTGAATTACTCCTGGAGACAGAACATTCTTGATGGCCACTTCAAAACTCTAGGATTCATATAACCAGAGTAAATTAGAAGAACTGACTGTTAAAATAGTTTTAAGTCAGCGCTTAAGACTTTTCTTTTTTCAAACTAATAGTTTTTGTAGTTGTCATAGTTGTTATTGGTTTTACATTCTGATTGGTTGAGAGGAGTACAATTATTTCAGTACAATTAAGGATTTTCCCAAAACAAACAAAATGTCAGATCAAATTTTGTCATGCATATAATAATAAACAAGTAATCATGATATTGCTCGTACAATTAAAGGTGCAGTCCAGTCCGTTCTGCGCATGTGTGATATTTCAAACGTTGGGGTCCCCATATATCAACAAACTTTAACGGAATAGATTTGCGACAGTTCGAAAGCGAGTATTCGTCAAGGTGGCGAAGGCGCGAGTGGTAGTTTGATATATTATTCACATTTAGGAACAGAACAGCTTCTTATAACACGCTTTTTAGGCGGAAAAGCTCAAGTGTGTGAAAAAAATCCGCAATACTTCATGTTCAATGTTTATATAATGCAATGTAAACAAACGATGTAAACAGAAACGTGGACATGCGCGGAACAGACTGGACGGCACCTTTAAGGATTTACGCTACTTGTGATATTCGAAAATTGCACGAGCCGTCGTTAGGCAAATGCAATTTGGCACAACTTTCAAATATCATAAGTAGTCACAAGTATCCTTAATTGTACAAGCAATATCATGATCAGGGGCCATGGAGCCTGGGGGACAAGGGTGCAATTGCCCCCCACACACTTTTTTCCAGATATTAATTTTCTTAAATTGGGTTGTAAAATAAAATTGAAATAGTACGAAATTCAACATCTTTTTCTCTTCACCCCCCCCCCCCCCCCCACTCTAAAAAGTGCTGATTACCTATACTATTATTAATTACGTCATCTGGTGCTTTGTTATTGATAAAAAAATTTAAAAAAACTTTAGAACTGCACCTTAACATTTTTGCCAAACCACGACCTAGTTGCCCTAAACCACCTAGTAAGAAAGATATGTTCATAAAATTAGTTTTAATATTTTGATATTTCAAAAACTTTCGCATAATTTTTACTACTTTTATCGGTCAAAACGTGATCAAAGAACTCGGAAGTCACGAAGTTAAAGCGTTCCTTTATTTTACAATCGTCACCACTAAAAATCGTTAATAAACGTTTGTGCGGCTGACGTTACATTTGAATTTTACTACCGATAGTTTCGGGATTTATATGAAAATTCACAGTTCACGTACCGTTTGTGCAGTAATTTATGCTTTGAATTTAAAGTGCAACTGAACATTTTGGCACAAATTACAATATAACATAATTATGAACAACAGAAAACAACGTCAACGTGTTGCCGAGTCCTCGACAAGGTCGAACCTGTATTACCTTCTGATTACCCAGACTCGATTACAATTTCCATGTATCGTCTGTACTCCCAAGTTCCCACATTCACTACAGAAATGTATATATATATATATAAATATAGAAAACAACGTGTTTCCGACAGACCTGTGATCAGAACTCTGGGGGTATCGTTGCTGTAAAACCTTTTTGTCTGTAACTGCCTGTTCAATCCCCTGAAAGATAATAGCTTTCCAATGCTACTTAATAACCCTGACATCTTCTTTTGAAAAACGCGTCTAATTTCGTATCGGAGAAACTGTTTTGAAGTGCAGATATAAAGATGTAAGTTAAGGTGTGAAAGAGGCGTAGTGTAGGTGTGTCAAGGCTAGCTAGCCAATCAGATGCGTGCAACAATGTTGAACCATGGATAGTAAATAGACTATTTACTATCCATGGTTGAACTACGCACGTTTGGACAAATTAGGGAGTTCAAAATGCGGACAAACAAAATATTCTTTTGTTATGACCGCAATAATTATGGATAAATGCGGACAACCATAGCCTGCGTGCAGACGCTTGTATTTCCGGTGATTAATAAAATAATACAAGCGTCGACTGCACGCAGGCTAGGACAACCATGGCTACGACGTCATCTCGACGGTGTGCTATTGTGCATATTATAATTATTTCAAGGTTGAAGTTGTCCTTCAGTAGCATGATATAAATGGTAAGGTAAAAAATCAAATGAGGCCGATTAAGTAGCTACTGTTTTAAAAATAATTTAATTTGTTTGAGCTTTCGTCGTCTACGACATCGTAGAAAGTAAAAGATAGTGGTAATATATGTAGGGCTTTGTCTTATAATGGAACTGTAATATGTAAAATTAAGATTGTTGTAAGAGCATTGAGACTATTGTATAATGCTCCTAAAAGCCTATCTACACGATACGATTCATCGTATACGATTGTCATTCTGGCATACATTGTCGTATACGATTGTCATAATTCTTGTTGATGATTGACACGCGTGTACAGTGTGATCACATACACCAAGATCACAATCGTATACGACAAATCGTATCGTGTAGATCGGCCTTAATACGTATTTTATTATTATTGTCGTCGATTTTATTATTATTACGACGAAAGCTCAAACAAATTAAATTATTTTTAAAACAGTAGCTACGTGGCCTCCAGGGGGCGTGACCCCCAGGCGCGTCCAATTTTTAGCATTTTTTGTTAAATTTTCAGCAAAAAGCAACGAAAACATTAAGGTAGCAAAAAGTCTATTGATAACTCCTCAGTACCTCTGCTGACACTGCTGTGTATCTCGTGATTTCGAATGGTATAATTACCGAAAAGAGATTTGCCGACACTGAACCTTTATTTGCCGAAAAAGGTTTTGCTGGGGGGGGGGGGGGGGGGGGGGGGGGGGTCCGGCGCATATTGTGCCCCCTATTTTTTAATGCTGGCGCCGCCACGTACTGGACCACACACGATGTCCACGTTCATTTGTCGGGAAAATTAATCCTATTGTAAATGCACGTGCTCTCAAGCTATATACTCAGAAAAACTATCTGAGTCTCCTGACGGGAATCAAACCCGTAACTTTCTGATTGTTGATGAGATACTCTAACCATTGAGCTACATGAGCCCAGATGATAGAGTGAAGGTTATAATTAGCACTGGTTCGTAATGATGGTATGACATATGTACTGTATTCTCTCACACCCCCTGTTCAAGGCCCTGTTGGCTACATTTGATTTTTTACCTTACCACCATAATTATTTCAGTTGCTGTTTATATATTGTTTTGATAGTTTCACATTTTTCATTGAATATTTGGACCGGGATAATGATTTATTTATGACATACATCAGATGATTTGTAATTCTAAAGACAGCCACACTATTTATGTTCGATATATTCAGACCATTTATGCCATTAGTCTTCTTTAATAGTCTTCTTTAAGAGTTAGATCCCGAGGACGCATAGCGTCCGAGGACTTTATATAGCATAAACTGATTTAGTTTATGATTGAGGAGGTTTTCCAACAAAGTTTTATCCATTTTATCCACCTTGGACAAAGATTTCCCTAGTTTTTTCCTTCATTTCTTATCTAATTAGTATTCATGGTCTTTATGCTAGATAAAGCCCGCGGTACATCAAAGAAAACCGACTCAATCGTGTAATAAATGTGATTAACGACTCCACATGAAAATTCTTTATAAAAGAGAGATGTACGAATGGCGAAACATATGCAGTGAATCAAGTCCGCGCTTTGATCTTTGTTTGATAATAAGTTATTTTGGTGGACATTGGAATAGTGGTAATTTATTTGGCTATATGAATGAGTCGCTTGATTTGATAATGCAATGTTACAATCACAATGCATTCCATCGATCCAAGCATGTGGTTAAAGCAAAGTTATTTTGGTGGACATTGGAATAATGGTAATTTATTTGGCTATATGAATGAGTCGCTTGATGTTGCAATCACAATGCATTCCATCGATTCAAGCATGTGGTTAAAGCAAAGTTATTTTGGTGGACATTGGACTGAGTATCTTTGATGGAATTATGCCAGTGAAGTTCTGTCTCTGTTGATTGCCTTTAGGCTTAGCCTTTTACTCCACACTCTAGTGTTAATTTGTTTGTTCTTTCATTAAAAGTACAGTTCAAAAATATTTGCCTTATTTAACCATACTCGAAAGTTATTAGGAATGGTGACCGCCGAGAGGGTAGGGTAGCCGGGGCAACTGCCCCGGGGCCCGGCCATAATCTAGGGGTACATACCCCCGGGACTTTAAGATCTACGACGCGGCGATGCAATTTCCCCTTTCGTAAGCGGTCGTCGTCCCAAGATTCCGGCACACTTTATTTCGCAACTCCTCGTGTTCTTTCATAATATTCTAAAAAGCGAACAAGTATCTATATGGCGAGTTCTTTGAAAAAAAAAAAAATTTAAACAAACCCGAAACAATCAAGAGACAGATTTGGAGCAAGTCTATGAAATAGTGTGTAAGTTGTCTAACGTTTCGAGCGGCCCTTCGTCAGAGAGTGAAACGTAAAGTGAAATAATAACTGAGTGATTATTTCACTTTATGTTTCACTCTCTGACGAAGGGCCTTCGCTCGAAACGTTGGACAACTTACACGCTATTTAGGCAGTACACCTGAACCTTTTTATACATTTTGATTTGTATTTCTACACTGCCTACGCAGCACAACACGTTTTATCACTTATTTAAAAGCATCTATGACCAGTAAGTGACTTTATTTATTTATTTCGTTTCGCCACAAATATTGGAATGTGTAGTGATTAAGATTCTATGGATTAATTAGTATAGTACATGTGGCAGGGTGGCCGCAACAGCAATCGCCAATTACTGTGGTCCCGAAGTGAGTTGAGAGAAAAAGGAATTAATAAATTAGGTCCGCGCGCGGAGCGAGACGCCCTGACCTGTGAGCTCTCGTGCGGAAGTAATTTTATTAAGAGCTCAAAAGACAAAGGAATCCCGCTCCGCGCGCAAAATTCTAAAAATTGTCAGCTACAGCAACAGGTCGCACTCGTGAGACCACGCGCTGTGTTACATCTGGTGCAGATAGATTTCCATTTCCACTTTACGAATGTTCTATGGCAAATGCAGAAATGCTTTTAAACTACATTAATATGGTTATACAGTATATTACGGTGGTCCATATATGCAATGCGCATATATTAATATAATTGTTTCAGTCGACAAATATATTTTGTCAGTCCACAAATATATTTTGAAACCTCGCAGCATACGTTGTTGCGATTGTTATTTCGAAATCCCGAATAACGTCGTTTGCCTTTTGGAAAGTATCTACATATACGTTGTGACTATCGATCACAAAATCGAATTTACTGGTCCAGGATTGAGAGTTTGCCCACTTTGCCATGTAAAATTTCTTCTGCATGAACGCTCTTCTCCTGTATACTAAATACTAAATATTTACATATTTTGAATTTCACGACGTTGCATGTCTACATTATAAAAGTGCCCCTAACCTCAAAAATTTTTATTGTCGTATTTGGAAGAACTTTTAAAATGATAAAGTAACTTCGTTTGAAGATTTTCACTTCTTCGCTTTCTTTTTGAGATATATCAGTTTGTTTGATATGCAAATATCTGGAATTTCGTAACACATGCATAATGAGTTATCAGAGAATGTCATGCGCTTTTTTTAGAGTTCGGGCAAATAGTTTGGGCAGCACGGGCTGGGAGGGCGCGCGGGGAGTGCATGATGAGAGTTCGCAATTCCGCGTCCCGATTCTCTCCACGCGTCCCCAAAACACCCTGTGAGCCCAATAATAGCCCACCTATATTATAATTACCCGAACTCTAAAAAAAGCGCAAGAAGCCTCTGGCGGAGGACACTGAGAGAATGTTATATATCTTTGCGTTCATGAAATAAAAACACTAAAGTGTGAATAACACGTGTGTGCGTTTCTCCCAGTCCCACAACACCAAACTTCTTGATTTTAAATTGAGGATTTCGTTCGAGAATGAAAGAGATATACACATTTCTCCAATAAGTCATTATGCATGTGTGACGAAATTACAGACATTTGCATATTAAACAAACTGATATATCTCAAAAAGAAAGCAAAGAAACGAAAATCTTCAAAAGAAGTTACTTACATTTTGATAAAAAGATAGGTGATGGGACCTGCACCGGTGTTAATATGGTAATAAGTAGGATGTTTTGACAATCGACTGGAGTAAATTCAGATACGGCATGGGGCTCTGAGTTGGATGACGTGTTTACAATTAAAAACGGGTGACGTAATTTGACGCTTAAAAACGGGTGTTCCCATTTGGATACGAAATACATGTATGTGGCGTGTACCAACAGTAGGAGTAGATAGCGATTGTGAAATGTGAATAGTGAGATTTTGTATAATATATGGGTGGGTAATGAGACCTACATCGGTGTTGAATTTTGTAAATAGTGGGCAAACAGTACATTTGAGCATATTAACGAATATCAAAATAATTATATTATGTGGATAACATTGATGATTGACATGAACAATGTGTGGGTGAAAATGGAGTCGAAGGGCGGTGGTGTGTTTGCGAATGGAGAAACTGGGATGTTTGAACAGAAACGCGTGTAGTTGTGGTTGTTCGTATATTGGCAACCCTCGACGCGTTTCGACCTAACAGTCTTCTTCAGGAGGGATTTTTGAAGGGTTTGGGTGTGAGTGCAAATTGTTGTAAGCATTGGTTGTGACGATTGATAGTGATTGTGAGCGATTTGGAAAATAATGGTGATGTGGATATACATTCTATAATGGTGGATACAGACGATAATAGTGAAGCCAAGACGGAATATATTTGTGCTTACCGAATGTCGTGTTATTACGTGATAAACCAACTCTCTTGGCCATTTTGACTTTCTTTCTAAAACTTTTTTTAAATCTTGTTGCACTCTGCAGTGAACTCAGTGAGCGAATAGGCTGACCCTGGTTGTGAGTCTTAGTTTTATATTGTGAGTGTGTCACGTGATGAGATCATGATGTGTTTTGTGTGACGTGTGAGAAGGTGTTGGTTTCTTATTTATCTCAGATAAATTGCAAGATTGATCAACATGTGTTATTAATAATTGTTTGAAAGCGGGTGAGCGCAGTGTGAACATAGTGTGAGTAAGTAAGTACGATATGTGTATGGTACTGATTATATTTAGTCTAAACGACAATTGAAATGAATGAGCGTAGAATGAGTGTAGCATATCTTATCAAATGTTGTGTTGTGACTTGACATACCAACCCGTTGAGCCATTATCTGCTTCCGGTATCTGTTTCTCTTCCGATTGTCTTATGAACGGTGTGATGATATTAGGTGAATGTATTTTGTCCTATGGTTATGTTCGACGTGGTGAAACACATGAGTATGAGTGTATATTGTATAATGATTGTGTGTAGGAATAGAGTGAGGTGTTTATTTGGTTGAATACTGAAATGGTTGGTTTAATTGTGTGTGTGATGAACAGTGATATGTATGTGTTGTGTATTGTGATTAATATAAGAGAGGCTCTGGTGTGATAACGACAATAGTATACCTTCTGTTTCAAATTTTACAGTAGAATATAAATATACATGTGTGTATTATATATAAAAACACACATGTGACTGGCTTGCGTGATTCCTGTACAGTGTTATATTACATAAGATGAACATTATTCAAAGTTGATCAATGTGATAAAATAGTTGAGAGTAGCCATTCTGGGATGTCATTAGATTATTATCATATTGGTGTTCATAATTGTTCTCATATGGTGTAGTAGAACAATGATATATGTAAATGTTGCAGGTTTAGTAAATATAAACGTGTTCATATATAAGGACATGTTTTTCTTTTTATTGATATTGTTGCATTTTTCTTTCTTCTACCGCTATAGCTTTTCCTTCTTGATATGCGAAATCTTCATCATCTCACTTGTTCTTCTTTCTCTCATCTTGCTTTCCTCTCTCTCTCTCTTTATTTACAGTCTTCCAGCGTTCTTTTATCTTCGGTGATGTTGGAATAATTCTTTATTTCTGTGGGTCGTGACTTGTGGCTTTACTTTTCACCACCATGTTTATATTGTGTTTTGTTGTGTGTGTATAAGTTATTAAGCATGTCAACGTAAGAGTTTAGAGTGTATTAGTTTGTCTTTAAGGTTCTTGTTGCGTTCGTATGCGATTAGTGGTGTGTTAGGCCAGAGAATTTTTAAAGTGGGATCGCTTTCTATTAGGTGCCAGTGTTTGCGTAGGATAGATCCTATATGTGTGGTGTTAGTGTTGAACGATACAGAGAAAGTTAGGTTGTTAGTTTTCTTTGGATTTTGGTTATGGTTATTATTGTTGATGTGTAGTAGATCGTGTTGTGTGTGTTGTATTGCTTTCTGAAATGCGTTATTAATAATGTCCCGAGAATATCCTCTAGTAATATGTATATTTATATTCTACTGTAAAATTTGAAACAGAAGGTATACTATGTCGTTATCACACCAGAGCCTCTCTTATATTAATCACAATACACAACACATACATATTCATCACACACACAATTAACCAACCATTTCAGTATTCAACCAAATAAACACCTCACTCTATTCCTACACACAATCATTATACAATATACACTCATACTCATGTGTTCACCACGTCGAACATAACCATAGGACAAAAAACATTCACCTAATATCATCACACCGTTCATAAGACAATCGGAAGAGAAACAGATACCGGAAGTAGATAATGGCTCAACGGGTTGGTATGTCAAGTCACAACACAACATTTGATAAGATATGCTACACTCATTCTACGCTCATTCATTTCAATTGTCGTTTAGACTAAATATAATCAGTACCATACACATATCGTACTTACTTACTCACACTATGTTCACACATACGTTGCGCCTACCCGCTTTCATACAAAAACACATGATTAATTACACATGTTGATCAATCTTGCCATTTATCTGAGATAAATAAGAAACCAACACTTTCTCACACGTCACAACACATCATGATCTCATAACACTCATGATCTCATCACGTGACACACTCACAATATAAAACTAAGACTCACAACCAGGGTCAGCCTATTCACTCACTGAGTTCACTGAGTACAAGTACAAGTACAAGTTTTAAAAGTTTTATAAAGCAAGTCAAAATGGCCAAGAGAGTTGGTTTATCACGCAATAACACTACATTCGGTAAGCACAAATATATTCCGTCTTGGCTTCACTATCATCGTCTGTATCCACCATTATTGAATGTATATCCACATCACCATTATTTTCCAAATCGCTCACAAATATCACTATCAATCGTCACAACCAATGCTTACAACAATTTGCACTCACACCCAAACCCTCCAAAATCCCTCCTGAAGAAGACTGTTAGGTCGAAACGCGTCGAGGGTTGCCAATATACGAACAACCACAACTACACGCGTTTCTGTTCAAACATCCCAGTTTCTCCATTCGCAAACACACCACCGCCCTTCGACTCCATTTTCACCCACACATTGTTCATGTCAATCATCAATGTTATCCACATAATATAATTATTTTGATATTCGTTAATATGCTCAAATGTACTGTTTGCCCACTAATTACAAAATTCAACACCGATGTAGGTCTCATTACCCACCCATATATTATACAAAATCTCACTATTCACATTTCACAATCGCTATCTACTCCTACTGTTGGTACACGCCACATACATGTATTTCGTATCCAAATGGGAACACCCGTTTTTAAGCGTCAAATTACGTCACCCGTTTCTAATTGTAAACACGTCATCCAACTCAGAGCCCCATGCCGTATCTGAATTTACTCCAGTCGATTGTCAAAACATCCTACTTATTACCATATTTAACACCGGTGCAGGTCCCATCACCTATCTTTTTATCAAAATGTGAATAACACGTGTGTGCGTTTCTCCCAGTCCCACAACACCAAACTTCTTGATTTTAAATTGAGGATTTCGTTCGAGAATGAAAGAGATATACACATTTCTCCAATAAGTCATTATGCATGTGTGACGAAATTACAGACATTTGCATATTAAACAAACTGATATATCTCAAAAAGAAAGCAAAGAAACGAAAATCTTCAAAAGAAGTTACTTACATTTTAAAAGTTCTTCCAAACAAGACAATAAAACATTTTGAGGTTATGGGCACTTTAACTCAACTCGCGCTAAAATAACGATAGTTAGCGCATGCGTTTAACAGTCAATTTCTAATCCCACATGCTTAGTCTCTCTCACTGGTCTATTAATCTAGCAACCCCAAGTAGGGGAGTGGATGTCGTAGGGATGGCTAGAAAACTCTATGGATGTGGATTTGCTGGAAAACACGCGGGAGGGTCGCATCCACGCGCGCGTCACACGGCGGGTAGCAAAATAAGCGCCTGGGTACGAGGCTGGGTTAAGTAGGATCTTTGTTGTTTTGGGGTTAGCGATTATTTGTTAATGTAGACATCATACATTCACAGCTACACGTTACCAATGTAGACTGTCTAACTAGGTGTCTAACTAGGTGGAGGAATTTCATTCCGCTTACCCAGCATTCTATGAGAGCTGGGATGGTAACGACCGTTTACGAAAGGGAAAATTGCCGCGGCGACCTCGACAACGCGGCCCTCAAAACGTTAACAAGCAGTGTGAATTTAAGCATTTGAAAGAAGCCATGATAAATTAACTACCGTATTTGGTGTTTGAAACTTGTTTTATGACCTCCAAAACGCTCCAGTTCTGCTAAAACGATTGTAGTGTTTGAGCTGAAGTCAACATTTTAAAGGAACAGCTCTCAGCGAGTTCACGTCGTCCTGAAGACGTGAAAATGCTCAGAGTTGTGTTGTAAACAGAACGAGGTGGGACTACAAATTATTCATTCTCTTTGTTTCGCATGAAGAATTCTTTGTTTTGAAGACCGCGTCGTCGACGTACGTCATAACCTATGACGTCAAGATGTATTAAAAATGTTCTACGTACATTTTATTTTATTAGCTTCACCATTGTGCAAAAAAAAAACACCAAAAAAAACAAACCTAACATAGATTACATTATATAGTAATAAAACAATGGCAGGGTGACCGGACCCAGAATTTAAAAGTATATTTACAAATAATAATAATAAATAATTACTGTTAATTTAATAATAATACACAACTCAACTGTAGCTCAGGAGGGCCTCAATACTCCATTTCTACGCCACGCCAAGATTATTTATTATCAATATTTCATCATCAGATGGTAAGGATCGAGATAACCAAAGCCAAGCGCAGAAACACACCATTGCCGCCCCCCGGATCCACAGCCGTTCTGTATTTGATTAGTCTAATATTAAGAACAACAAGTGATGGTACGGGTAATGCTACGAGACGAATTACACTTCAAGCAGATAGTTTTAAAGGATCTAGGATTATCACAGTTATAGGTGTTTGCCAGGGATTTAAAGTAGTATCTGAGCATGGTTGATCTGAATAAATTAAGGGTTGCATACATAGATTCAGTTCGTCGGCTAAAGTGTTCCATATTCTGGTTGCTCTTATCAAGTACATGTTTCTACAAAGATGTTTCTCCATTTTTAATTTTAAAAAATCACAAAATTAATTTGGCATCGCTATTTCGATAGTGATTTTGTTGAATAATCTTGAAGATATACTTGATTTTATAAAAAGTAGGAACATCTTGACGTCATAAGTTATTTAATTTCCATATCACAAAAATAGAAGAGAACTGCTAACCCAGAGAATGGATAGAAAGTTGAAAAAAACAAATCATAAAATCTGTTGTACGGAGTGTGGCCTTATATGGATGTGAAACTTGGACAATGAGAAAGAAAGAAGCTGAAAGAGGCATTTGAGATGTGGATATGGAGAAAGATGGAGAAAATAAGTTGGAGAGACAAGATGTCAAATGAGAAGGTTTTAGGTTTGGTGAAAGAGAAAAGGACGATAATGAATGTAATAATGGAAAGGGAAAAAAGGTGGATTGGTCACATTTTGAGAGGAGATGGATTGCTGAGAGAGGTGATAGAAGGGCGTATCATTGGAAAGCGACCAAGAGGAAGGAAACGTGTGATGATGTTAAACGACTTATGTGGAGGAATCAACTATGCTTAACTTAAGAGTATGGCACAGAACAGAGAAGTTTGGAGAAACTATACATGCCTAAAACCTGCCAACTGGCAGATAACCAATGATGATGATGATGATCACAAAAAATATAAATATCTCAAGAACGTGAGATATAAACGAACTCTAAATTACCATTCTTAATCATTTTGAAGTACCCCGCTTCGAATCTTCGTGCAGAATCGCATGAATACTAAATAAACTCGATTCGACTTTATTTTGCGTGGCATTACTAACACCACAATAGAGAATACAGGTTTAAATAAAGCAAATGACAAATATTATAGTCACCTCAACACATTTACCGTCATTTCTCTATTAAGCCCTCGGAGGACTTTTTTCACGCGTCATTGAGGGGGGGGGGGGGGGGGGGGCTTATTTAAAATATAGAGCTTGTAAGGCCCATTGAACTGTCATTTCTATTATGCAAATGTTTGGCCCGCGATAGATGCTGTTTGGAGTTTTGCCGACTCAAGGTATTTAGAAGACAGACTTGTAGTCCCAGGGTGTTTCAAAGCGCTTTCAAATGAAAAGGATATCTATTTTGAAGAATGGACTGGGGTAAAAGGCCAACGAACTGAAACATCTAAAGCTTACTATCAATGAATTAAAGACCAAGAATAAAATAAATCTTTGAAATAATACGATAGTCATACTTTCACGTTTCGTGATTTAAAAAATTAATTGCGTAGGTGAGCGAGGGCCTTATAAGAGTACGCTTAATAGAGAAATTACGGTAACATATTTCCATACAGGGTTCATATGTTCATATGTTGAGATCCACCTTCCAAGCATCCTACAGGGACCGCGGGGGAGGGGAGGGACGTGCCCCCCACTTTTTTCTCTAATTAATTCCATTGAATACAGTAAAATCTTGACCATAAAGCTTGTAACCCACATCGAGACGATTGTCGTGGTCCTTAAATGTTTCAATGTAAACTTCAAGGCTCTCTTCGAGATTTTTCAGAGACAGATAACTTGAGCTCATAAATCGTTGGTGGGCAAAGGTGTTTGTTACACGAAATGGTAAGGACAATTCCTTAGAGGTATCCACGGCCACACTATGCAATTCCCATGGCCAAACAACTGGTGATCGCAACTCTCTTAAAGTGCCCCTAACCTCAACATTTTTTATTGTCTTATTTGGAAGAACTTTTAAAATGATAAAGTAACTTCTTTTGAAGATTTTCACTTCTTCGCTTTCTTTTTGAGATATTATGCAAATATCTGGAATTTCGTCATACATGCATAATGAGTTATCAGAGAATGTTATATATCTTTGCGTTCATGAAATAAAAACACTAAAGTGTGAACAACACGTGTGTGCGTTTCTCCCACGACACCAAACTTCTTGATTTTAAAGGATTTCGTTCGAGATTGAAAGAGATATACATATTTCTCCAATAAGTCATTATGCATGTGTGACGAAATTCCAGACATTTGCATATCAAACAAACTGATATATATAAAAAAGAAAGCAAAGAAACGAAAATCTTCAAAAGAAGTTACCTTATCATTTTAAAAGTTCTTCCAAATAAGACAATAAAACATTTTGAGGTTATGGGCACTTTAAGCAGCCGATCGACGATAGGTGAACTTTGAAGTTGCTGAAGACTTTACAGTATCAACCCAATGTTCTGGGTCCCAATGCATAGGCCACCAAAACAGATCAAATAGACAATTCCGTTATTATTGATGTTGGCGCATTTTCTGAGGACTTCCACCACGGGATTATTGATACCTTGCATCTGTAACGACCCTTTCTCCTTCAGGTCAACATGATCTTTGGCATCTCGAAAAAAGAGCATCTCCAGTTCCACCAGTCCCAATTGCATTAGTATAAACTTGGGTCAAACTGAGTGGGATTCCTTGCCGTTTTCCAGCAACAACAGGGCAAATCATGTTGGTTTGGTTTGTTACGCGATGGTTGGTAGACTTGTCAGCTGTGATGTAAAAGTACGTGAGGTGGCATCCCAGTATTAGGCAGAGGTGTGAGGTGTCGAAAGGAATTCAGTAGACTTCTTGTCTATATTATATGCACACGCGACTAATAACATCTGGGAGCTTTCTTGAGTGGCCAAATCTCCAACATCAGCTCCAGCGGCGTGCTGCTGCTTTCGAGTTGACAATTCCAAGGCCCGTTCTCAGCTGGTTCCGGACTACATTAATCTCTCTTTTCAAAGTCTTTTCGATCGATTTCACATACTGCAGAGGTTGAATGTGGGTATCCGTTGACAAATGCAGGTTAATCATCTTTTCCTTTTGGTGATACCATTTGTCACAACGCCTTGCTACTAGCTGGTCATATACGTGAAGACCTGTTGCAAGAGACCCAAAAGAAGTTCCAGACGGCCGCGTTGATCTTGTAACGGCAAGTGGGTTTGAGAGGAACTTATGACAACTGGTGCATCTTAGAACATGCTACTGCAGTTGGGATTTTGGATTGAATGGGGTTGTCAAGGTCCATCTGCATGGGGCTAGAAATTTAAAACGATTATTACATACATACATGATGCACATGCATGCATACTGTATATGCACACATACACATACACATGCACACATGTTGATATAAATATATGTATGTATGTATATGTGTATTGTATATTGTATAAGGCCTATATAATAAGTTTATATTATAACACAATAATATTACTAACTTGTTCAAGGATTCTTCTTGAAAAGTGGACCTGTTTTCAGTTTCTGTGTCAAATAAGGAGAGCCTGTCACAATTAGACTGTTGGCCATTAACTACATACATAATTTCAATTATTGGATTGCTATACAAAAACCCACTTTGTCTTAGTACTTACTTTGAATTTGAAGGATCTTTTTCAACCTTATCATCGGCATCAATATCCTTCTCCGAAGTCATCTGCTCACCCTTTTCTTCAGGTCTATTGATTGAGAAATACAAGAGAGAGATGAGCAAGTTTGATGCAGTGTAATTGGTCACTTGATAAACTTGCGAGCAGCCTGTAGTAGAGACCCACTCACCAAAACTATTCTTGGGGCTACCAAAACTGAATTTATTTCCTATTCTTTCAATGCATCTTTGGCTGCTATAGCATCTTCTGGTACAACTCTGCTGTCATTGATTTCATTTTTGTGAAAACTATGTATGTGATCCCCAGGACCGGATTATCCAATAGGCACTATAGGCAGTGTGCCTAGGGCCTACGAAAGTTAATGGGGCCTACGAAAATTATTACATTTTTTCTTTATATTTATATATTTTATAAACGATGGTCAGCAATAGGTAAAGTCGTAAAGATTCAGTTTTGTGTACAGTGTACTTAATCACCCTACCTTGGCTAGTTGTCTACCTAATCCTTGAAGCAAAAAAATAATCTTCCTCTATAACTGATCATTTTTCGACAGTAAAACAGTTACATAAGCGGTGATAAGCGTTTAAACTTTCCTATTTCTTTCCTATTTCCTATTTCTTTCCTATTTCTAGGACGCCATTTTGTTAACAGAAAAATTTCGCGAAAAGAAAGAGCCGAAAAGTATCACTATCAGATTCAGACTAGTGTACGATGTATCAAGGCCCTACATTTTATAATTACGAATGTCAGACGGTCACAAAAAGTAACCCCGAAAAGTATCACTATCTTGGGTATTATTATATTGTTTACGTAAAAATTATATTTCTTGAAAATGAATAATAAAAATTAAATATTTCTTGAAAATGATGATACACTGTTAAAAAATGTGATTTAAGACCTTTATATTTTCCTCAAAAGTGCCCTCAGAATGCAGGAAATGCCATTTCAGAGGTCACTGGGGGCCTACGATATGCCAAGTGCCTAATCCCCACGGTTGACGTATTATACTGGGAAAGCCAGAATTTTACTTTTTCTTTCTTTAAAACATTCCAGACATATAGCCATTTTAGTATTTTTATGACCTCCGCTAATCCTAGGACGTTTTGCTTTCACTGGTACTGTTTTCCCACTAGTGTTAGACCTTTTAAAGAAGTTAACGAACGCTACAATGTCAATGGAAAGCGAATAGATAAATATTAAAAGAAGTTATCTTCTTTTCGAGGGATAAAAACTGTCTATTTAAAAACTTAACTGTATATATTTCTTAATTTCAGTCATTAACTTCTTGTTTTTGGTTAAAAAGAGGTTTAGATGAGACCCTCGACGTTTAGTTTTCTTAAAGGACAGCTGGAACTTTATTGCAGATTACTGCTGCGCCATATCCTTCCTCCCTGTGGTCAAATTTTTGGTATCCCTAATTTTTACATATTTGTAAAGAGCATGATGTTCTTACTTAACTTGCCAAATCTCAAGCAATTGCGAGCATGGGAACTCGCCTTTTCAGACTGTTTTTATACGAGATTATACGGCCGCCATTACTCAAACATGTTCCGGACGCTTAGGTTGCGATTAGAGGAAGTGACGTCAAAGACTCAACACGTGGCTAGTTATGTATGAATATAAAGCTACTTGGGGAAAACTTTCTATTGTAACTTGTCGTATAATTTCCATAAAGCTTGTCACGTGTTGAGTCTTTGACGTCATAATCACATACTCTGTTGTGAAATCGCGGGCTCGTCTGGAACAAGTTTTGAGCAATGGCGGACAAAATTTGGGCGACTTTGCAGGTTAAATATCTTGTGATAGAATGTTTGTTGTTCATTTTTTTGGCAAATGCGAACATTTATTAACCTAAAATGATGTTCTGTGACAAAAAATGCCAGGAAACGTAATGTGATATTTCGTCGCAGGGGCACTTTAATTTACAAATCGCTCTGAATTAAGGATAATGGTTAATCCAATGTTAGACCCCAACCCCGGCAAAATTTCCTTGAAAGTTTGTAGAAGGGATGGACATACACCAAGGACCAATCCATAGTTAAATTTTGGTTCAATTTGGATGACAATTGGATGAAATGTTGATAAAAATATGTCTGTAAGGTTCTCCGCGTATAAGATCATTTCTTATATATAGTCATTATCCCTTATATTATTCAAATCTTTAATATTTGCAGACGAGCTGAATTCACAAAAAACAATGGACTTGTCAGTTCTATTGTTTATACAAAAGTGCGGTCATGGCCTAAGGAACAACATACAATTTTGCATAATACAGTGTGTATAAAAAAAACTGAACCAGAATAAAATTAACATTCCTTTCAAACAACTTACAGTATTGAGTATTGTAGTAGTTTGAAAGCCCTTGAAACCTCTGAGCCAATACTAATTAATTTTACACCATTTCAGTTTTTTTTATACACACTGTATTTGAGTAGAATTGAAATGAGTGCAATGAAGCATTTTATTCACTCTAGATAAAAGAAGTTTATAGACGTGTAGATCGTACATTGAACAACAACAATATTTTATTGTATATGAAAAGTGTGGTCATGGTCACCATAGGCGTAACTTGCCCGAATAAATGATGACGTCAATATTACTGAAGAACACGAATTGCTATCGTTATGCATTGGAAACATGTATATTAGGGGGGTTCGCCGCGGGTGTGCTCCCCCGAGAAAATTTTTGATTCCCTGAAAGTGTATTTCCTGCAATTTGAGGGCACTTTTCTCGTTTTTGCGGCAGTGTGCGGGATTTGAAGTATTTAATTACTGTTAAAGTAACAGCGTGGATATCTCTCCCGCAATGCGCATAGGGAATGCGTTGCACAAACAGCAGAAGAGAAGGAAGGAAAAACGATTAGCCACAAAACCAAATGTATTAGGTATATTCAAGTTGCCAAATGTCCTAACAACAATGAAATCCCAGATTTCCCTCAATGAGAATCCGTTATAATGTCATTAAAAAAATAGAAAAGTAGAGTGCTGCGTAGACAGTGTGTTGAATATATAGCAAAGTGAAAAGGTGGTAAACTGCCAAGAATTTAGTGACGAAATACTGACGTTTCGAGCGGAGCCCTTCATCAGAGTAAGACGAAACGAAATAAAATAAATAGGGCTTATATATATATGCCAAAAGGGCGGGAGATAAACAAACTAATAATTGATGAGATGCGAAAAGTTAAATCATTTGCTATTTTTACAGTTGATCAGCAAACAGACTGAGGAGGGAGAAATGACAGGTCCAATATTCAAGGGGATTAGGAGATAGTAAAGCAGTAAGAAACAAAAACTTGAAAAGGAATGAAAGTGCATAAGCTCATAATAAAAAGTTCCAAGTAAACTAAAATAACAAAAAACTTGTAGGAAATTAAATAAAAGAAAAACGTTCGTTAAGACCAAAAGGATGTGTGGTGCCAAGTTTAAAAATGAGACGCTTCTCTTGCCGTTTGCGGTTATCGTTACCTGAGATGGGAAGGATGGCGCAGACTTTCATGTCTGAAAGCAAATGGTTGGAACCGTGTTGAAATGGCGGGCTACAGGTTTGTCAACATCATTGTTCCTCACGGAACGAAGATGTTCAGCAAACGTGTCTGAAAGGCGTCGCCCAGATTCACCGATGTAGATTTTAGGGCATTTATCGCAAGAAATGCAATAAATTATGTTGGTGGACGTGCATGAAAAAGTATGACGGATTGTGTGGTCGAATTTGGGGGCAATAATAACTGTAGTGGGATTGAGACAAGGGCATGTGTTGCAGAGGGAACGGCCGCAAGAAAATGTTCCCGCTGGTGCCGAGGTATTTTGTTTAAGGGCACTATGTACTAAGGAGTCACGAATGTTTTTATTACGGCGAAAAGATACCAAAGGGTTATCGGTGAAAATGGCTGACGTGTCAGGATCATTTTGTAAAATTGTCATTTCTCCCTCCCAGTCTGTTTGCTGATCAACTGTAAAAATAGCAAATGATTTAACTTTTCGCATCTCATCAATTATTTGTTTGTTTATCTCCCGTGCATTTGATTGGCTACTTTCTACTTGTGACACCCGTTTGGCATATATATAAGCCCTATTTATTTTATTTCGTCTCGTCTTACTCTGATGAAGGGCTCTGCTCGAAACGTCAGTATTTCGTCACTAAATTATTGGCAGTTTACCACCTTTTCACTTTGCTTTAATGTCATTAAGTTGCATTCAAATATTAGGACCCTTTTTGCCCGAATAACAAGACCATTTTTGCCCGAATAGAGCTAATTTTTCGGACAACTGGGGGGGGGGCTGCAGCCCCCGGACCAACCTTAAATATGTGCTAAATTTACCCTATAAAATGTCTTCAATAAATAACCTGTTGGCGGAGGTATGCAGTCTCTGAGTGCTTTCTAGTTGTATCTGTTTTTGTAAACGTCACTTATCCTTAAACTTTAAAAGTTTTCCCAAGATACTTTTGGAAATATTTTGGCGTGATGACACATTTTTGAGATGAAACTACCATCATAATGTCAAATGTTTAAGATTGATTGGCTAGCTCAAGAGACATATAACAAAACAGGACGTAAAACGGTAAAATGATTATAAGATTAACCGTGCCTATGGCAATGCCTAACCACGTTATATTATTTTCGTATTTAACACGTGTGCAATGCCGTCGCAAATGCTGTCGCACTCAAGGTTTGCGACGGCAAAAAATTGCCGTTGTGAAAATATTTGCGGGAAAATTCGAGGAGGAATGTACTCTGATCGATGTCAGAAATAATCCCTTGTATTGATTTCCCCTGGACCTTCCATAGACCATAGCAGTCCCATTACCGCCCCCCCCCCCCCCCAATTGACTTTCTCTTGCTACGGCCCTGAGCTTCGCTGAATATAAACCGCGACAGGAAATAACATGAATTCACATGAAATGTGATCTTTTCAGATATTCATCCAGAAAACTGGACATTGAGCCCGCGCCACACCAGCGGTCTTTCACAAAAGGGAAACATTTCAAGAAAATAAAATATGTTTGTGTACAGTCCTCTAGCGGGTTCTGGGGCATGCTTCCTCGAGGAATTTTTGATTTTCTAAGCCTCTGAAACGCTATTTCCTGCATTTTGGGGGCAGTTTTAACAAAAAAATTAAAATAAAAAACAGTGAAAATCATGATTTTATACTCTAACAACAAGACGCCCGCTAGGCGTTAACTCGGGCTACTTTAGGTTAGCCTGTGCAAGCTAGGGCAGGCTATACTTTAACTCTTTGGCATATTGAAGACTATGGTGTAACAAGCTAAACAGCTTGAAGAAACATTATTTCTTCCCAAAACCAACATTTTGAACCAGAAACATATTTATAATTTTAGTGCATTTATAATTTGAGCATGCTCACCTCATTTAGGGACCGGTCATTATTTATGGATCGATATACTGGGTTGGGTAAAATTGACCCTGGGTCATGAAATATTTTGCCCTCATTTCTACGGGCTATGACATTTTTTTGTTCATCAAGTGTAACACACAATAATTAAAAAGTGTATAATAAAAAAGTGTAAAACACAATAAGATGAGCACAAGCACACATAAAAACAAAGTGTTTGTGTTTTTAGTGAGACAGAAAAAACAAAACCATAAATTTTCTTCTTACATTATTTCTGTTCATGTGTGAAACAGCATTTTAAAAGTTCTGAAAAGGTCTCATCAGTGTGGAAATGCACCAGTCATGTAACTTTCAAAACAACATGCATTTCCATATTTCATCGGATGTGCCCATGAATCCATGATCTCACAAGGATCAACCTTATTAAATTCACCAATTATGCTTGTTTGGACAGGCTTCAAAAATTTTATTCCCGGATAGTGAGTCGAGAAAATATTTGAATTAATAGCTCTCTCTCCAACCCAGTAAACCCTATAAATAATTACCATGGTCCCGAATTAGTATTGGATAATTGACAAATTACTGTGATGACATGGTTACTGAGAAAACTCAGATACCAGGCCAGCTTGCCTCCATGTAATCAAGGGCAAAAATCACTTTTAAAGGTGTACAATTATGTGTCTGGCTGTGCAGATCAACTAACATGCAGTTGGCAAACAACAACAATTTGTGTTGGGTGAGGGACAATGAAAATACATGGCTGCACAAGATGTCACTGGAAAACCAGCGAACAATAGCAAACACTTCATCGATTGGCCGGAGTTGATCTGGATAGGATTTGGTCTGGGTGTCAGATACGAAATGTTCATTTATATTCATATAAGCATCTGCATTCGATATGAACAGTCGATACATAGCTATAGGTCAACCGTGTATTTAATTCATTTTGCCAACTCAACAATGACGACAGTTCAATCAAAACCAAAGCTGTGTGTCTAAATATTTACAAAATGTGTGAATAGACAACTAATAAAATGTATATATAATATACATTCATTTACCAAGCCAATATATTAAATAACTTACACATATTATATAGATTAAGATTTGATGAAATTATAATGAAAAGAAGAGTATCTGACTTTGAGTCATTAATTATCAGCAATATAAACTTCTAAAGATAACTGGGAACTTTTTGCATTGTGAAATACTGAAACAGAGTTGTTTGATGATTTATTAGGCAAAACCTGTGACTGTGACAGTTATACTAAATAACTACAAACTATAAACTGTTGAATCGCATAACGGTTAATAATGATCACATCGACTTTATTTTGCATGATATTTGCAACAACACAATAAACAATACAAGCAAAAATAAAACAAATGACAAATATTACAGTTACCTCAATACATTTAACGTATTTCAATTACCGTCTGATTTCAATACAGCATTCACATCAACGACAACGTTCTTCGTGCTTCTTTTTCTTCGATTATCGTGGAAATTGTAGCTTGTTTGAGAGATTGATTTCGAGTTTGTACTGGGCTGTGACGAAAAAGCTGTTGGGATCTATGATGCAACAAGATACTTCCCAGCCACATAACTTCGAAAACTTCCAAGCAATCGCTGGCAAAAAGTTACACTTCGCTTTTTGTCACGAAAAAGTTGTCGGGATCTAACTTCGAACACTTCCAAGCAAGTGCGCGTACAAGGATTGAGACGCCTGGGTACGAGGCAGTGTCGCAAAGCCTGTTGGGTCCATAACTCGACCAAAAATTATACGACCAAAAAAACTAATAACACTGGATCCTAAACTCGGCTAAAGCCCGAGTAATAATATTCACGCAAAAACTAGACGACAGTGTGATAGATTTGTGCGGAGATGAAAGTTGATAACCTTTGACGTTGTTTAGCGAAACGTTTGATAATGCGTAAAAAAACTTTTATGATTCTAAGAAAACAAGACGAACTTTTTTTGTGATTTTTCTTCTTTTTTCTTCCAGTTCGTTCCCCGACGAATTCTTAATTTTCCCCGGACAGGGTCCCCCTGCCGCCACCCCTGTGTGCAGTTAGACTCAGGCATATTAATGCCTGGCTCCCTCCACGTTCTAGACAGGGTACTTCCCGCGAGAACCGCGCGCGCGCGTGGCGACAAATAAAAATAAAGATTTAGTAGGAAATTCGAATGCTGTCAAATGTATAAATTTATAACGATGAAAACGCTGAAAATACTTTCTATGTTTATCATTCCTTGTATTCACTTTGTCGTTTTTTCAATATTGGCTTTGGTTTACATGAAAAAATTGTACATTTGTCGTCGTACGATCTTTTCTCATTCCGGTTGTTTTATACATTTGTACGCTACAAAAACGGCAAAAAGTTCGTTATTTCTTTTGCTGTGTGCGGGTTTGTGGATTTTCCAGTTGATTTGCATCTTGCTACTGCCTATACACGATTATTTAACTGGATAATGTGAAAAATGAGAGTAAAAACGATACTTTTTTGTAGCGTATACAAATGTAAAACAACAGAAAATTGAAAAGATCGTTCGACGACGAATGTACAATTTTATCAGGTAAACCAAAGAAAAATTAAAAAAACGACAAAGTGAAAGGAAGGATAAACATAGAAAATATTTTCAGCGTAAGAAAAACTTACCATTTTCTGGGGCTTTCTTCTTTGACTTTTAAAACCAAAACAATGGTACATTACCTATTTCATGGCGTCTCTGGCGTGCATCATTTGCCGAGACATATAGGAAGTAAATAAAATATTGTGGTTGTTTATTACGTGTCACACTTACGTGGTTTTCTCCCGCTCCCGCGGCGTGGGGACGAGGAAGAGGAAGGAGGGAGGGGGTTGGAAGAGGATTGGAAGGAGGTTGCGGAGGAAGGAGTTTGGAGGAAGGAGGAAGAGAAAGAGGGAGAAGATGGTGGGAGAGGAAATGGAACCTCTTCCTCCTGGGGAGAAAGGAGAGAAAGAAAGAAGTTGGAAGGAGAGAAAGAGGGAGAAGATGGAGGTTGGAGGAAAAGGGTTGCGGGAGGAACAGATTCTGGGAAGGAAGGAGGTTGGAGGAAAAGGGTTTTGGAGGAACAGATTCTGGGAAGGAAGGAGGAGTTGCGGGAGGAACAGATTCTGGAGGGGTTGCGGGTTGATCTTAAATCTATTAAAACCTATTAAACCAGCAGCGTTCGAAAGCCTAGCGAACAGCATTGTGTACAACGGCGACGCCTATTTCGAAAGCGTTTTTTTTTTTGAAATTTGGGTGTCTGACTTCAAACTTTATGCCACATACCTCTCAACCACAACATTCACTAAAACACATTATTCACATGGCAAAACATTAATAGGATACAGGATCTGAGTTACAGGATCTGAGTACCTGTCCAACAATCTGTTCGATCTGCATATTCATTCAACACATTTCCATTCCATACTAAATCATATATTTCCACTCGCACCACCACATACAGATAAACAGTCATTCATGCGACCTTAGTCACCTGCAGTAATGGGCTAAAATTTGCCAGTTATGCCACCTCTATAGGTATACAAGAACCTGTTTGGCCAGGTAGAAACATTGGCTAACTGGTCCAGATGGTGGAAGGAAGGATAACAAAATTGCACAGCAAAGTATGCGACAGGTGCAGATGGTCATGGGTTATATTGCCCCAGCTGCTCCAGCAATATCAAGCCTGTTGAATAAGGCATTGTTGAGAGACAACTGGCTGACCACATTCGAGAAGGAGAAGAAACCTGGCACAGTGAAGTCCTATCTTGGGGTCCTCAACAACTTCTATGTCTACCTCCGTGCAGAATGTCAGCACAAATTTAAAGAGCTGGATGTCAGTGAGGCCCACTGGTCAGCCTCTCCGAGCAAGTAAGGATGTGGGCCAAATCTTCTCGGAAGATGGCCCAGGATCGTTTCTGGGAAAAGCGGGTGGAGGACATTGATTCCTTAAAAACGCCTGAACAAATTAAACAGTTTGACACGTCAGATGTTGCGCGAAAGGTGGTGAAATTTGTAGTTTGTCCTGGGAAAATAGCGCAAGATACGACATCCAGTAGTTTGTCCTGGGAAAATAGCGCAAGACACAACATCCAGTAGTTTGTCCTGGGAAAATAGCGCAAGATGCGACATCTAGTAGTTTGTCCTGGGAAAATAGCGCAAGATACACCATCCAATAGTTTGTCCAGGGAAAATAGCGCAAGATACACCATCCATTAGTTTGTCCAGGGAAAATAGCGCAAGATACAACATCCAATAGTTTGTCCTGGGAAAATAGCGCAAGATATGACATCCAATAGTTTGTCCTGGGAAAATAGCGCAAGATGCGACATCCAATAGTTTGTCCTGGGAAAATAGCGCAAGATACAACATCCAGTAGTTTGTCCTGGGAAAATAGCGCAAGATATGACATCCAATAGTTTGTCCTGGGAAAATAGCGCAAGATACAACATCCAGTAGTTTGTCCTGGGAAAATAGCGCAAGATACAACATCCAGTAGTTTGTCCTGGGAAAATAGTGCAAGACACAACATCCAGTAGTTTGTCCTGGGAAAATAGCGCAAGATACGACATCCAGTAGTTTGTCCAGGGAAAATAGCGCAAGATGCGACATCCATTAGTTTGTCCAGGGAAAATAGCGCAAGATACAACATCCAGTAGTTTGTCCTGGGAAAATAGCGCAAGATACAACATCCAGTAGTTTGTCCTGGGAAAATAGCGCAAGATACAACATCCAGTAGTTTGTCCTGGGAAAATAGCGCAAGATACACCATCCATTAGTTTGTCCAGGGAAAATAGCGCAAGATACAACATCCAGTAGTTTGTCCTGGGAAAATAGCGCAAGATACAACATCCAGTAGTTTGTCCTGGGAAAATAGCGCAAGATACACCATCCATTAGTTTGTCCAGGGAAAATAGCGCAAGATACAACATCCAGTAGTTTGTCCAGGGAAAATAGCGCAAGATACAACATCCAGTAGTTTGTCCTGGGAAAATAGCGCAAGATACACCATCCATTAGTTTGTCCAGGGAAAATAGCGCAAGATACAACATCCAGTAGTTTGTCCTGGGAAAATAGCGCAAGATACACCATCCATTAGTTTGTCCAGGGAAAATAGCGCAAGATACAACATCCAGTAGTTTGTCCTGGGAAAATAGCGCAAGATGCGACATCTAGTAGTTTGTCCTGGGAAAATAGCGCAAGATACACCATCCAGTAGTTTGTCCTGGGAAAATAGCGCAAGATACAACATCCAGTATAGTTTGTCCTGGGAAAATAGCGCAAGATACACCATCCATTAGTTTGTCCTGGGAAAATAGCGCAAGATACGATATCTAGTAGTATATTTTTATATTTGTTAGAAAATAGCGCAAGATACAACATCCAGTAGTTTCTCCTGGGAAAATAGAGAGAGTACTTTTTCACCAAACGCAAGGTCCCACACATGATGAGGGTTTTTTTTATTATAAGTGTTAAATAGTTCAATTAAGTAATTGATTGTGAAAAATATGTGAATTATGATCTTTTATCAGAGATGATCTTTGATCAGTGATGATCTTAGTAAAATCGGCGACACGGTGGCACCATGCACGATTCCACGGATAAACAAGTAATTTTAGGCCCCGTTTACATGAGACCGGGACGAAGTGAAACCGGGACGACTTCGTTCCGGTCATAGTATTATTTAGCAATTATTGAACGAGGTTGAGCGTGATATGAAGAATTATCATGCCCGAAGTTTGCCGTTATCAACCGAAGCCGCAGGCTGAGGTTGATAACGGCAAACTGAGGGCATGATAATTCTTCATATCACGCGAAAACCGAGTTCAATAATTGTTTTATTATTTATTTAAAAAATGAAAAACCTTAAGGAAGCCATTTGTTTTTCCACGGCAGTGTTGGGAGTTTGTCATTGTCAACGAGTCAATATGATTGTCGTCGCCATAACCATGACAACGAAGTCATATTGACGCGTTAATAATTATCATATTGACTCGCTTGACCATATTTGGCAAGCTGTCGCCGCGTAAAGAGCCTGGACACGAGGTTGTTGAGTTGATATGACGATTTCACAGTTGGCTGTTAGCCAATCAGAAACCAGGAATTTTTTAAATAAATAATAATTATAAATATAATAGATGTTTACATGAGACCGCGATGAAAATTGCTCAGACCGGTCTGAAGTCATCCCGGTAGTCTATAGATAGTAACAAAGCTTCCACTTCCATTTGATCTAAAACAATTTCAGTGATTGTAGTATCGACAGTTGGCATAGGATTATCACCCACGAGAACAGGTTCTTCCGATTTATCAAAAACCGAATGGAAATATTCGTTGAACAGCGTCGCCTTCTCATCAGGTGTTATAGCAACTACATTGGCATCCGTATGTGTTCCAATTAATTTCAAGGGTAATTGTGATGCCTTCGACTTTATTTTAAAAACAGACCAAAACCTTTTAGGGTTATATTTCAATGTTGAACACATGGAGAAAAAGTACTCTCTCCTTTTACGTTCAATAATGTTCTTTATAAAAAGGAAGTTGACAGTCGTTCACAATCCTTCTTCACTTCCGACAGTGTGTTGAAACATGAAGAATTTAAATCCTTAAACAAGGTATGGCGGAATAGCCACATTGGTATGTTTCATCCATCTTCCGTCGTTTGAAAGGAAATAATTTATGATTTAAGGGGGCAAGCTTACCTTAAACTTTCTGTTCGCGAACCCATGATGTAATAATGGCTCTATCTTATTGTGGTTAAATGTATATGCAACATGTTACATATCATTTTAAAGCTTATAACATGCTCTAAACAAATAGCATTACAGATGCCTTCCCAGGCAAAAACATAAATGTAAAAAACCTAAGCATCAAGAATTGGTCATTTTAACTTGTAAAATAGATTACATCCCAGTCAACAAATTAATGAAAGCTTTTGGTGTTACACTGTATTTTGTTGCCTTAGCAACAAATATTAAGTAAGCATCTTTACCAAATTCGGTATAGACACTCAATTTTTATCACAAGGTAAAAAGCATCCAGTAATTGGTTGAATGGGATGTAATCTATTTTACAAGTTAAAATGACCAATTCTTGATGCTTAGTAGTTTTAGTAGTTTTAAATGATGCTTAGTAGTCTTAGTAGTTTTAATTCTTGATCTTAGTAGTTCTTGATGCTTAGTAAAATTACCAATTCTTGATGCTTAGTGGTTTTTCAACTTTGGTTTTCAACTTTGAAAGCTTTCAATCCATTTCACAGGGGAATCGTTTTTTATCACGTATCTGAAATATAAGAAGTATATTCCTTTTTACTAAAAAACACTCACATTTTTAAGCTAACTGACTTTGGGAGAGAAATACTTACATGATACAACTCAACGTGGTGCCGTAAGGCGCCAGGCGTTCTTTTCCCACAAATGACGGCACCGGGCGGGAACTGACTGCAAAGAGAGCATCGAATTAGCCTGGTAAACTTCACGCGCTTCTCATTTATTCACAAAAAGACTAACACTTCTGTCCGCTAATTTCACTCACACTTCGCACTTATTTATTTATTTATTCATTTATAAATTTTTTGACACGGTTCCAAAAGATATAAAATGATAAGCAAATTGCAAAACGTAAAATGCATGGTATTGAAAAGTTCCGTTGCACAAGCACTCAAATTGGCTAACAACCAAAGCAATCATTTTCATACAATGGCTGTCTATACTTTTGCCTGTTTTCTACAAATGAGGTGAGCGTGCTCTCAAATTTTCACACCCTAACAAAATAACAGAAAAGTGAACGCTTTTTGCGTGTCAACCCGTGAGCTGTAGTATATATTTGATATTCAATAGACGCATAAAACAACTTATAACTGAAATATGCGATAACTGAAATATGCGATATATCCGTTTTGATCTCCTTCATCGTTCTTGTGACGCCTCTCGATGTGCTTAATGGCGTCTTGCACTTTCCTCTTCGGCTCGAAATCGTCGCATGGGCATATCATTACAACGCTGTCCTTCTCAAAAATCCTTCGTAAAGTACCCCTCCAAGAAAGTTCTTCGAATCTCTTGTTGCGAAATTTTCCAGTTCGTCCTGCTGGATATGTCCCTGGTAGCTGATCAGGCCGAGAAAAGGCCGCTGCGAAATATTTTCCAAAGTTTTCTGTTGTAAGTTCTTCATTTTCCATAGACGGAAACGAACTACACGGAGGAGCCGCACTATGAGATCCATCAGGAGACGGAGGAGACACACTACGAGATCCATCAGGAGACGGAGGAGACACACTACGAGATCCATCAGGAGACGGAGGAGCCGCACTACGAGATCCATCAGGAGACGCACTACGAGATCCGTCAGGAGACGGAGGAGACACACTACGAGATCCATCAGGAGACGGAGGAGACGCACTACGAGATCCATCAGGAGACGCACTACGAGATCCATCAGGAGACGCATAAGGCGGACAAAAAGAAGACGTAGATGCTCCAAGAGAAGTCTAAAGAAGGGTTATACATAAAAATTTAAGACCTCACCTAGAGACATGAAAGTAGTGGTATAGTGGGTACCGTTCGAACCTTTTTAGGGGGCCGCATATGCAATGACGTCGTTGGCGGTAACTCCACTATTGATATTAAAGCCATTTTAGAATGTAAATCCACAGTAAAACAGTTATAGTTCATTAAACTGATCAAGTGATCAATGCAGCTTTTACTTTTTACAGTCATATGTTTTTACGTAAAGTCCTCTGGTAGGAAACCTCGCCGGCTCCATTGTCTTCGTGGTTCAACCACACACATGCATTTGTTTTATTGCCAAATCTTGATTTATCCACTTTAGTAAAGTACCTGACTTTAATGTTCGCCCCTTTTTGGGCTGTGGCAGAGGACATGGCTCAGATGGCTGTTCTAAAACTGGTTTAGCTGCATTGCCACTTGCTATTTTTTATTGACATTTTACCATTTTACGCACATATAAAACAACGTTAACCGTAATGTTAATGCAGTTAACGTATTAAATCAATTCTATAGTTTTAACCAAGTCTGGAAAGTTTTATCGTTCGAAAGTGCATTATAAAATGACATGCAATTTATTAGCGATACCTTTTTTGTAGTTTTTCTGCTTTTGGCCAAGAAACAAGTCAGTCTAAAAAGAAAAAAGGTATAAATTGATATTCTTGAGATAATGTAAACATAACACCATGAATGCACCTCACAGGAAACTGCTAAATTATACCTGCGACTATTCGTTGTTTTCTTGACCTTTATTCCTTTATTCGTCTGTAAAAAAAGAACATATTTTAAGAAACAGTTTGTGCATGGTGAGGCTTGTGTGCACAGATAGATAGAATCCTGGCATCCTGGAAATTCGCCTGGAAATTCGCCAACAGAAATCGCATCCATATTTTTCGAAGCGTTTCTAATTTTAGAAATTGATACGGCAGTCATTTGCTGAAAATGTTTGCAATTTGCTAATGCTGACCCAGCAGAAACCCTAAACTTAAATCAGATTTAATTGTAAAATGGTTTGTTTTCGATCAATTCATTGAAAGATGAATGTAATTGAATGAACAACTAAACTCATTGTTTGACGCACTGCTGTGGCCCGCACTCGCGTACGAATAGCAAAAATTAAACACGTAAATTATTGCCGAAAGTTTGTTGACAATAGGCATGTTATTCAATTCCAGTCCTCCTTTAGAATGACGCCAATTATGGGCATTCGAAGGGAAACTATGATGGCAATGGTTGGTAACTACCAGAATATCAAAATGCGAAGACGTTCCTCTATTAAATTTGAATCTTCTTCGCAAATAGCAATCCAGGATTAAGAAGATTGAATACTAAAGACTTTCCATAGCCAGTCGGAAGAACACAAAGCACATCGCTTTCCATATAAACACACTTGAGGTACATAATGTGCTTTTTACAAAATCGTATTGCGGTATCATGAAAGCAAAATAATCCAACACCGTCATCAATAGAACTATTCCTTGGATGCGCGCCCGAAACACCGCCACACCCCCCCCCCCCCCCCCCCCCCCATGGAATAATTTTTTGCAAGGAGCCACGTGACCAGGTCTTTCCGTAGCGTGGGGGAGCGGGGTTACGAGCCTGGGTACGAGGTTGATATAAACTATGCATCACCAAGCCGATAATACTTAATTTCACGATACAAACTAACCAAATAAGAAACAGTGACAATGAATAACATTTACAAACTTTAGAATATTATAAAAATCAAATGTGTCCGCGAATGTGAAATATCGTATTGTAAAGCAATTGGTTTATGTTTACTAATATAACAAAACTAATTCTGATGACACAAACAACTGCGATAGGATGACCAAGTACGGGTCATGTTAACATCAGAAGAAGTCAATGAATTTGACTTCTTGTGTCAAACTTCTGTCAAATTCTGTTTTCTGTCAAAACTTCTGTCAAATAGTATGGGCAATACCTTTAAACTACTTTCAAATCCTCCACGTCTGGGGTGATTTTTCCATTCTCACCCCGATGTCTTCTTTCGATGTGCTTGATTAGTGTTTGGGCTTTAATCTTTGGCTTTTCATTGTCACATTTGCACGTTATCATCTCCACACTCTTCCCCGAGAACAGCCTTTTTATCAACCCTCTCCAGGACAGGTCCAAGAGTTTTCTTTGTGAACGTTCCAGTTGTTCCAGTTGTCCCTTCTTGATTTTCACCCTCACCCCGAATTTGATTGGAGTTTGAGAGCGCAACAAAAAATATTTTTCAAAGTTTTTTTCATTAAGTTCTTTCTCCTCTTCATCCTTTTCATTCGATTCCTCCTCTTCATTTCGCTCCTCATCCCATTCTGCCTGCTCTTCATCTCTCTCTCTCTCTATATATATATATATATATATAGGAAAAGTATGGTGATGAACGAGTGTCAAATTATATACTCTTGAGACCCAACCAGGACCAGTTGCGAAAAATGCAACTACAAGGCCTTCTGGCTGGGGGTTGAACCCGCGACCCTGGATTACTAGACCAGCGCTCTACCGACTGAGCTACAGAAGCCGTTGCCGGGAGCTTGGCCACGAGTTCAGTATATATAGGTGTAACAATGGTAATGCCGGTGATGCAATGATGTGGATTAAAGTTGTTGTTTGGCATTTACACTCGGAGAATAGATGAAGGAAAAGTATGGTGATGAACGAGTGTCAAATTATATACTCTTGAGACCCAACCAGGACCAGTTGCGAAAAATGCAACTACAAGGCCTTCTGGCTGGGGTTTGAACCCGCGACCCTGGATTACTAGACCAGCGCTCTACCGACTGAGCTACAGAAGCCGTTGCCGGGAACAATGGTAATGCCGGTGATGCAATGATGTATATATATATTCATATTCATTTTTGTATCTGCGCGAAGCGCATATACATTGCTATCGTGCATGTTAGGTTTGTTTGTTTGTTTGTTTGTGTGTTAGCTTATAGCCAATCAGCGATCCGCGCGCTCCGATAAGATGTCGACAACTTCCGACTTTGATATATTTCGACGCCATTGTTTCAAGAATATTATTCAAGACATTCAAGAAGAACTCTTAATACAATTCGGTAAGTATTTTTAATATGAACTACAATAAATTTGTAAGCGTGATATACAACAGTTTTCGTAGGTTGTATGGAGTCATCGACATGACGCCAAACGATTTTTAAAGCCTCGTTAAAATCAAAATATATTTCAGCCAACTCAACCCCTATCTTCGGAGGACAATTATTCAACCTCTTCGAAGGACAAGACAACCTCTTTGGAGGACAATTTAACATCTTCGGGGGACTACACAACCTCTTCGGAGGACAATTCAACCTCTTCGGGGGACCAGTAAACCTCTTCGAAGGACCAGAAAACCTCTTCGAAGGACCAGACAACCTCTTGTATCTATATTGTAATATGTTATACAACTATTTTATCTTTATGTTCAACTGCATTTTTATGCAACTGTTCAACTTACATCTGTTTAATATTACACATATTCATGAACTACTATTATTGTTTATAGATGTTGAAAACGGTTTACAACACAAGGGGGGTCAACAGGGGGGGGGGGTTACGTGAGGCATCTGCAAATGTGCCCATGGATAGTAAATAGTCTATTTACTATCCATGGAATTTGTACGTAATGAATGTCTATTCTAGGGGTGCACCGGATTTAGTATCCGGTCGGATAGTGGATATAATCTCACTATCCGGCCGGATATTTTCTATTATCCTGCCGGATATCGGATAATTTGTGTTTGACAGTTTTCCAAGGCGTATTACCAGTAAATTTGTGTTAATTCAAATAAAAAATAGACATCAAATCAATACAACAAAACAGCAATATTGAGCTTGTTTACTGTTCCAGTAATGTTGGTTATGGTTAACTATCATCTCAGACAAAATATATCAACTTGCAAAAAAATAAGTTCAGTAATGAAATTTAGTAACCATATAGCTCACAGACAAAGTCGCTTATAACAGTTATCAACTTAAAGTCGCTTAATCAAAGTCGCTTATAACAGTTCATAGTTTTATACTATTTATACTTGCAAAATACAGTACTATTTGAGACTGCAGTTATAACATTGTTATTGGTATAACTGCATGCTCAATCGATGATTAATTGCACGTTTATCAAATTTCAAAGGGTTACCAGTATTTTATAAATGAAATGGATCTGTGTTTCCTTCGAGTTAATATAGAAACACTCATGGGACATTGGAAGAACTCAAAATAGCGATAAAACATTCGCCCTTTGGGCCAGTGTTCCCAGCCACATAAATGCCACATTGCAACGTTTCACTCGTGTTTCTCTATCAACTCGATGGAAACATGGAAAATGTTTTCTATTCTTTAAATATTACATATGAGAATACCGAAAGCATATCTTCATGTACATATGATACCTGTACATATTAGCGCAGATACATGTACGCCTAAGCGGACCTATTTTTATATTATGTGGCTGTCTAATTTCGCACAAAAATTGTTTAACTTAAATTGGCAGCAACAAACAATGGCGCAGTCTACCTCGTCGTCCGAACCTTTCTAAGAAACAAAGTCCTCAGGCGTGAAGTTCGACAGGATATGTTCAACTGTAAAAACACACCAAACAAGAACAATGGTTTCAACGTATTTAATATACAACAAGACGCCCGCTAGGCGTTGACTTGGGCAACTGTGTGGGTCGGGTACGAGGTTGATGATTAAATTTGGTGTTATATAAACAGATAAAACAGATAATAAATCAATCTCGTTCCCAGAGCCTGCGATCCTTTTGGTCTGTGCCCAAGGAACGGAGGCTCTGGGATAATCCATCACCGGAAGTATTTTGATTGGCTAGTCGTAATTGGATTATTTTCATATTAATTCTTCCGAATATTAACCCTGGACACCTTATCAATAAGGAAAACAACTATTTTCACTCAAAATAAAGTCAGACTAGTGAATGTACGGCTCTAAAACAAGTGTCAACTGTGTCGTCAGCTTGCCGTTGCTGTAGCAATACGAGTGCACTCGTCGTGTTTATCTCTTATAGGAGACAAAGCGAAGGATTCGTGTCTAGCGACTAGCGCGACCTACAATCTTGGACAAAACCTATTGAGACAACTTTGTTTTCTTTCACTTTTTGGCAAACTAAAGATTTTATCTAACAAAAACGCCCCCCCTTCCCCCGTTTCAATGTTGCTTCCAAGGGCTTTATCCTGCTCCTTAAATCAGAAAACAACATTGTACGGGGAGAGGGAGGGGTGATTATCGCAAATGTTTAAGTTAAACGGAAAAAGTATTCCTATGCCATTGCAGTCTCAACAGTTTTGTCCAAGATTGTAGATAGCGCAGATTCGTATCGAATAAGAATAAGTATTTTACGGGAAACGAGGGAGCTGTTCTGAAGTTGCGCCTTTGTGTTCTGCCGCCTTTGCCGTATACTCATTTGAAAATAAGATCCAGAGAATTGTCTCTTGACTCTTGCGGTAAAAAATCAACACCGTTGTACTTGGCACAGATAGCGCAACCAACAAATGTTCTGAATATCTGAGCATGCAATCCGTATCCATAATTATTAACTGTATAACCTTAAAATGTTTGAATCTTGTACACGGAGTAGAAGTCAAGTAGCTACTTTGGATTTTTATATAGTAAAAAAGGTCAACAATACATTAGGGATGTGCCGGATACTGCTTTGCCGGATAGTACCGGATAGTACCGGATGGTAGCCTACCGGATACCGGTCAGGGATTCAAAGAAACCGGATAATAACCGGATATTCAACTTAGACAATAGTAACGTTACTAGTATGTTTTTTCCAATTCCCATAAAATCTGAAAAATCATTTATTTGCAGTAGAAAATAAAAAAAAACACAATGTCACTTGGTTAACATGTCGATTGTCAACATTCACAGTGAATTTTCGCCGGTATTAACCGTAATAATATGATGCAAAAAAGATGACAGAACGAATCGTCCCATTTTTATATCATAAAATTTTGAACAAATTTTATATTTTTAGGGAGGGGACATTAAGCTAGAATAGGTTTTTTAAGCATTTCATCTTTCCATCTTTCATTTTCATATGTGTTGAGAGAGTCGACTACAATTTTTCGCCACTCACTCTTACTTGGAAACACGCAGTTTGCTAAATACTCGTCTAGATACAATTACTTTCTTCACCATTGTGTTCACATACGTGTTTACTAACACCTCTATGTGTGGTATTGTTAAGATGGCGCAGTGTTGCAAGTCTATTTAACAGAGAGAGTTAAACACTGTGCCATCTTAGGAATTTATGTTTAAGTTAATATGTCGCGAGAATATCTCGTGCGCTTTTATGAGGCGTCGTCACAAACTATGCGTTTTCGCTGCCTTTTTAATCGACCGGAAAAAATGGTTTAGCATTATGAAGTTAAATTCTGGATAACTGATCTAACCGTACTCTCTACTGTTGACTTGACAGATACAATCCAGGCCAAAAACCATTTGGACAGCACGATTTTACCAACTTTTGCAATAAAACGTGAAATTTATAGGTTTACTTTTGTTTCCCCCATTCCCCCTTTCACAATGTTGCCTTTATTGAGTAGAAAACCGGCAGCGATATGAAAATGATATCAACATTATTTGGTGGGAGTGGGGGTATAGCTATAAATGCATTATGAGTGCATATGAATTTAAACATCCATGATTTTGGCCTTGATTGTACAGCGTCAGCCCGGCACGCTGAATATGCGAGTTCAAATCCCGCTCATTCAAAGTTGGGTTTTTCTCATGAGTATATCGTATCATAATTCTACTCGAACTATTATCACTTTCTTTGCTTCTAAAATAGTTCGTATAGTTTGTGACGACGCCTCATGGAAATTAATTTCAGTTGTCGACGCCAGCGTCGTCCAATAAAGTTTACCCTCGTCTGTACAACATGCATGAGAGTTGGCCACGAGCATTAAGCGTGAACACTGCATTTACAACACGTGTCACTAATTTCTTTGATGTCTCAAATTTTTCGCTCCCCGCGCCTCAACCCTATCCCCTTAAAACCGCCAGCTACACACTTGTCACAGGCTAGCTTAACCTTGGTTATTATTACTGTAATACCATGATCGCCTCGGATTCTTTTGTTTTCCCAGGGAATGTAAACCTCGTATTTCCCTCATTGCTCATGCAAGAGGGAAATTTATCCTTTGTCTTCTAAATTTCCCTCATGCATATGATATGCAAGCAGGAAATTTAATCGAAGACAAAAGATTTCTTTGTCTACTAATTTTCCCTCATTAACATGCAGGGAAAATTAGTAAACAAAGAAATCCTTTGTTTTTCGCTAAATTTCCCGCTGGCATATCGTATGTATGAGGGAATACGATCACAGAATGTGAGGTAGTCGGGAGGGGGTAGGTATTTTTCGAGTTAAGCCCACGACACGCCCTTTTCCGCCGGGGGCTTAACTCGATGAACATAAGGTTGTTTTAGTACTTCGAGTTAAGCCCCGGGGCTTAACTCGAAGTCAATTAACGATTTAAGCGTTCGAGTTAAGCCCCGACATTTGAAGGATGTAAACAAGTGACGCGTGTAAACTCGCAAAAACATTCGCAAATAAAGAGGGAAATGAAGAGTTAACATTTTGTTACATTGTGTTAAACTTTGTAAAACCCAGAGCCTGCGGTCTTTGGGGCCTGCGGCTCCCGCCGACCGAAAGCTGTATAGACTTCATCTACCTGTACCAACGAATGAGACACTCAGTCTTTAGCATTATTGTAAATCCAGAGATCATGTGTAATTTATAACTATTACTAGGAATACGTGTACGCAACAAACCCCTTCGCCCCCATTTGCCCCTAAAATAATTCAAATCAGTTTCTGTTCACCAGGGCCTAATTTTCGGCCGCGTGTGTGTCGGTTCAATGCGTAACTGGACTCTCTGTAACGCACTAAACGCCGGTCGGGATTAGCACCCTCCGGGCGAGGGGATAAATCGTAGGGAAGAGACCATGTTGCTTTCGTGGGAACGAGTTTGGGAGCGTCGAGTAACGAGCCTGGGTACGAGGTTGACAACTCCTTTCTTCCCTCTTTGGTTGATAGGGCCGGGGTATCTAGTACGTATTCCTTATAAGGAAGCGCAAATAGAAGGCATTGACGAGCAAATAGAGTGAATTAACGAGCAAATAGCTGACACGTTCAAACCTCGTACCAGCCTCCTTGTTAATTGGATTGTAACCGACCCCAAAACAACAAAGGTCCTAACCCTTTGGCAAACGTTTTCTTGAGAAATAAACCACCCCCAAAGCTATAGAATATATCAAAGGAAAGTTAAATTATCTATTTACAACATACGTACAGCTTTATCCCGGTAGCTAACTTAGTTCTCTTTAAAAGCGCGGATAATCGAACATGCCAAAATATAATTTTCCTAATACGGATACCATCTTGTAAACAAAAACACGGCTGTCTTCGACGAACGTTTTCTTGAGAAATAATCAACTCCCAAAGCTACAATATATATTAAAACAAAGATAAATGATCTGTTTACAATATGCGTGCAGCTTATCCTGCTAGCGAACGTAGTTTTCTTAAAAAGAGTGGATAATCGAACATATCGTAACGTGTTAACAATCCCACATCCAGTGGGCTGGTACGAGTGCCATGTATTTGTTCGTTAATGCCTTCTATTTGCTCGTCAATGCCTTCTATTTGCTCGTCAATGCCTTCTATTTGCTCGTCGGTCACTTCCTTATATGGAATACGTACTAGAAGTACATATGGATTGGTTTTGATCCAATCTCGTTCCCAGACCCCGTATGTGTGGTCAGCGGTGCCAAATGCAGGCTCTGGGAACGAGATTGGTTTTGATAGTATTAATTGTTTGGAGTTTAACGATTTACAGTATATAAATCGTTGGCCTGGTCATGCTCCTTTTATACCAGAACTTTTTGTGTAATCATAGTTTGTTTTCTTTTACTCAAGGAGACGTAGAAGAGGATGGATGACAGCGAAAGCAAGAGCGACGAGAAGATTTATGAAGAGCCTAATGTGTCACCCCCAAGAATTTTTAAGGTTCCTTTATTTACCGTATTGCACCAAATTGCAGTTGTACCTATTATCACAAAATATGGATGCCACGGCTTTCTCCAGTAGACAGTAAATATTCGGATATTACGGGTGAAGTTTCATATATATTACTTGTGAAGTTTCATATAATTCCCGAAATGTCGTCACCATTGACTATCGGTAGTAAAATTCAAAATCAAAATCAGCCGTTCTTTAAAAAATAAAGCATTATCGTAAGAGTTAGGTTTAGGGTTAATTTTAGGGTTAGGACAGTATTTAAATTTCGGGATCCTTATATGAAACTGTATTTAGTGTTGAAAGAGGATAATGTATCAGTCAATTCCAGCTGTTCCCCCTCCCAAAAAAAAATTAAATACAGTACGGATTTTAGAGACTTCGTGTTTAGCGACTGACCAAAAGTTTGCACAGGAAGTGCCAAAAATCAAATTTATAACCATTTCACCTTTTTCAGTTTGTGTCTACTGGCCTATTTGAACACATAAACCGGATTATCGGGAAGTCGGCATTCTTTTCTGCGATCTGTTTGATAGGTAAGTGCAAATATTCACACATGACCAGATTACACAGATTGGTGTAGGGACTAGGGAAGAGTGGGCAAGGTGTTGCTGCGTATTACACCATACACTGTGGTGCCGTGGTGTTGTAAGAATACCTTTCAGTGATCTATGTCTCTGAAACCGTCTTTTATTTTAAAGGAGCCAAACAAGTGGGAAAGTCAACCACGTTACAATCTTTATATCTTGAACAGAAGAAGAAACATAAACGTTGTTTTAAGTTTGTAAGTACTGTTGAGCTCTATATGATTAATCACCTTGTCTTGCCATCAAGGAAATCTCAGAGAAAATTTTTTATAAGGGCCAAGGCCCACTGCTGATGTTTTAAATTTTTTATAAAAATATAATTATTATATCTGGTCATAACTAAGTTAGAAAATCAAATTGTAGCTAAAGACCTTGTGCATCTATGTATTGTATTTTTGGATTCAATCTGTATTGTCATAAAGAGTGGATTATTTATCGTCCTTTTGTATATTGAATGGAGCATGGAAATAAACATTAACAAAGCTGTTTTCTTTCTGTTTAGGACCTTTGTAACCGCATGTCCAGTGAGATGTGCAAGGCTGAAGTGCAGGTTAGACCTGAAACTACTAAAAATTGTTTTTTTGCTGATTACCCAATGAGCATAGAAATACACATTAACAAAGCTGTTTTCTTTCTTTTTAAGAAATTGGAGGTTATTGCACACCAGGTCAGATTTTTGTTAGTTACAATCACACACATATTCACAGCTTCCACTCTTTTCTCTGCCCATGTGGAGAACGCTAGGTCTACTAACAATTTGCCCAATCCCTGTACACAATGATCCAATAAAGTCTCCCGTGATAATAACTCTTATGTTCAATTGCAGATGGACCAAGAGGCGTCCAATCCACAAATAGATGTTACGTGGTTGTTTATTGATAACATACACTTAGCAGCATACCACCCTGAGTTACAATCCATGGTGTACATGTTTGCGAAGCAAGCGGGAATGGTAAGTAACTGTTATTACTCGGGCTATAGCCGAGTCTATTTCCACAGGCCAAGCTCACTTTGCGACAATTTAGAACATACAAGATCAGATAATTTGTGTAAGACCTATTATAGTAGACTGTTAACGGTATTTATTCATTAATAAGTTAATAAGTGACTTGGCCTCTCTACAACTACTTTCTTGCAAGTTGAAGTGAAATGCAAGCGTTTTGATAATCCTAAGTACCCTACAGTCTGTCGAAAAGGTTTCATTTCGATCTGTGCAAGCTGTCTTCGAGATTTAATAGGCGACGAAAATAAAACTAAGTGATGTGTCTATAGCCGTTTCCTAGTTACGCGTTGTAACTCAGTAGCGGCGCCAGCAAGTTAATTAATAAGTGTCTTGGCCGCTACAACTACTTCCTTGCAAGTTTAAGTGAAACGCAAGCGTTTTCATAATCCTAAATACCCCAATATTGTTGCGAAGGTGAGCCTACAGTCTGTCGAAAAGGGTTCATCTCGATATGTGCCGCCGTCTTCGAGATTTATTTTTGATAATGGTATCGGAACCACGGAAAATATTTAACAGGAAGAGGTTTTTTATGGTCAAAAATGATTTTTCCACAAACGTAAAAAATTATAAAATTTGCACTGTATTTCCTTTTTTGCGCTGTATTTCCTCGAAATTGCACCGCTCTCAACCACCCGGAATTGCCGAATTTTTTCGGAATTGGGGAATTTTTTCGCCACTATATATATATATATATATATATATATATATATATATATATATATATATATATATATATATATATATATATATATATATATATATATATATATATATATATATATATATATATATATAAAGTTCGTTGTGGAAACGAAGAAGATGGAATAAAGGATATCAGTAAATAACACTCATTCTGCACAAACGTTTTCGCTTTTATTATAAGCTCTTCAGGTGCTGAGTACTTGGTGAAAGTGTTTGGATATCCTATATTTACAGTGTGTAGTATTTCACCACCACCTCACTACACGTCAGAGTTCGAATTAACGGTGTGCAATGTGCAATTTGCACATCGTTTTGGCCAAAATAGCAAGAACTGCACATCAATTTTCAAAACGATGTGCAAAAAATATAAAAACATGCGTCAATTTCGTAATTTTACAACAAGCGCTTTCACTTTGCTCTAGCATCATGTTCGCGAATCTTTCAACAAGCGCTTTCACTTTGCTCTAGCATCATGTTCGCGAATCTTTCTCAGGTGTCATATTTTTAGCCGCGATAGCAGTTGTGACGGAAATAAATTTGTCACCAGGTGACAGGTCTTACGAATCTTTTGTCCCATATTTGGCTGATACAGACCGTGCTTTAAAACTCTCTTCAATCGAAATTCCTCTCTTTTATACTATGGCTTCCTTATCGAAAGGTTGTACGAGCAAAGTAAACACCGTTGTGAAATGGAAAGAAATGCTAAACGCCGACTGGCTTGAGTACGACAGTGATGGCAAAGTAGTGCATTCGTTGCGTTTGCAAAGTTTGCTCAACGAAAGAAGACAGAATTACCTCCGCGAAAAATTTCTCGCGCATATTCATAACCGGTTCAGCAATTGTAAAAAAGAATTCCGTAGTAAAGCACATGAATTCCGATCAACATCAGATGGCAGTGAAGTTGCATTTAAAGGAAACCCTGAAGACAAAGTATCTTGACGAATATGTAGGAAAAACCCCCATTGGTCGAGGACTAGACAAAATGGCAGTGGACGATCGTAAAATGATGGAACATCTTTTCAACACGAGTTATACAGTATGTAAAGAGGAGTTGTCTTTTACGAAATATGCCCCCATTTGCCAGCTCTTAGAAAAGTGTGGTGTTAACCTTGGAGAATCCTATCGGACAGATCGAGCTGCCGCGCAATTTTCTGATCATATCTCTGGTGTTATGAAACAGACACTCGAAGATGACTTGAAAAATGCCAGATATTTCTCGGTTTTATGTGACGGTAGTACCGATACAAGTGTGCAATCGCAAGAACTTTTTTATGTTTTGTATATCCAGAAAGACGGTCATCCAAAGTGCAAGTTGTTGTCGGTGGAAACATCTGAAAACGAGGACGCTGCTGGGTTAAAGGTTGCGATGACGGACGCGTTTGCTCGTCTTGGCATTGTACATTTTGAGTCAAAACTAGCAGCAGCTGGCATGGATGGAGCAAGTGTCAACACGGGGAAAAATACAGGTTTGGTAGCACGTTTGAAAGAAGTCGCCCCCTGGCTAGTAGCTGTTCACTGTTTTAGTCACCGACTCGAATTAGCTCAAGCTGATGCATTCGCGCCGGACGTTACGTGAAATCCGGTAAGTAAGCGAAGGATGGCGTTAAGAAAAAACTCGTGCCACTGCCATTCCATTCGCGAAAAAATAAAATAAAAAATTGCATCCCGCTGAAAGTCCCGGTTTAGGCGGATAGGGTGGTCTGGTTTGCGGATACCACAAAGGAGATTGATCATTCGGCGTAAAAACGAGCGACCTGGATGGACGACCTTGCATGCGTGGTGAAGACAGCCAAGGAGAGACTCGAGTTCTCGGCGAGTGCATTTTCGCTTGTTTGCCCACTGTTGAAGCATGATGAACGTGGTCTCGAATTTACCCTTGGGAAGGAGGTCGACATAGTATTAGTTTCGCCAACGCATGCCAAGCAAACATCTGTCATCGGGGTGTATGGGTCTAATTTGGCTCTGAGGGCTCCAGGACCCATTGGAGTAGGATGCGAATGGCATCGTCGACGGACGCATAATGTAGTGAGTAGCGTTCCTGGTATACCAGCGTTGACTCTATGATCCTGTGGCGAGGATAGATCTAATATTAACCGCCATTGGCCTGGTTGGCTTCGTTTTGGGATAACACCAAAGGGGCTGATGTGGAGATCGTGCATCGGGTGGGGCAGGAAAGTGGTCAGCCACCCGGTTTAGAACAACCTCATTGGCCAAGTATTTATCGATAACCTCCGGATGAAGGAGAGAGGATTTCAAGTTGCGGGAAGAGGACCGTAATGATTTCTTCGCGGCGGAGAACCCAACGCGAAAACCGTTGGAGATGACTGACAGGACGAATTCGCGATTGTTGAATCCGTATAATTTACCATTTCCTGTTCAAAGGTTTCTATGATCAGCGGTGAGACTTGGCATACGGGAGGTACTTCATGTATGGCTAAAGCTGGTTACTTCATTTTAGCCTGTCCCCATATAATAATGGTAACATATAATAATATATACACAATATAATATTCCTAATCAAAATTTTTTCCAAAACCATTTTGTGATCCTAACATGAAGTAGTAACCGGCATACGGGCGGAAGTGAACGAGCTACAAGGAGGAAAATTTAAGGTAAGACTGAACCGCCTTAAAAACTTGTAGACGACGACTCATCCAATGGTAATGGGCACTTATTGAGTTAGAGCGCTTGCTCAATACTTCTTATGCGAATTTTAATAATTTAATATTAAAATTGAAAATTTTGAATTATTATGGTAATTTATTATAATGGCAATTATTCTCCAGACAAATAAGGCGTACGATATCGAACGCTGACCAATGTGTGAGCCGGTTTCGTCCATTTAGACAGGAGTCTGACTAGGAGATAATCGCTCTCCGCCTGAAAGAGATTTTTTACTTGCGATCCGGATAGCAAAACACTTACCCTGCAAACGTGGCCCAGCTGCAGTTGTTTCGTTTACCAATCTAAGTGAGGATTTTTTGGCTACACGATGTGGAACAATTTCGCTTTCCAACCGAGCGTGTTTTACACGGGACGTATGTCGGTTAGGGTCGTTCCTTGTTTGAACTATAGACAGCTGGAGACTTTCGCTCACCACGAAAGTGTGTACACTTGTGATAACAAACATTGGTCATGCATGTAGCTGTTGTTTCGTGTGCAAATGACTGGTTAGGAGACTTTCGCTCTCCCGACCCGAAGAAAGTGTTTTAGTTCCTCGTTTGAACTATAGACGCCTGGAGATTTTCGCTCTCACGACCCGAAAGTGTTTTACACTTAGGATAGCAAACATTGGCCATGGCAGGTTGCCTGTTGTTTCGTGTACAAACGTCGGTTAGGATAGTTCCTCGTTTGAACTATAGACGTCTGGAGATTTTCACTCTCCCGACCCGAATAGGATAGCAAACATTGGCCATGTGTAGCCTGTTGTTTCGTGCACAAACGTCGGTTAGGATAGTTCCTGGTTTGAACTATAGATGCCTGAAGACTTTCGCTCTCCACCCGAAAGTGTTTAACACATTGGCCATGACGTGTAGCTGTGTAGCATGTTTTTTCGTGTACAAATGCACAGTTCATCGTTCGAACTCTATAGACGCCTGAAGACTTTCGCTCTCCACCCGAAAGTGTTTAACATGTACATCGTGTTTGTACATCGTGTACAAATGCATAGTTCCTCGTTCGAACTATATAGACGCCTGAAGACTTTCGCTCTTGACCCGAAAGTGTTTTACAATGTGTAGCATGTTTTTTCATGTACAAATGCACAGTTCCTCGTTCGAACCATATAGACGCCTGAAGACTTTCGCTCTCGACCCGAAAGTGTCGCAAACATTGGCCATGTGTAGCCTGTTTTTCGTGTACAAATGCATAGTTCCTCGTTCGAACTCTCAGACGCCTGAAAACTTTCGCTCTTGACCCGAAAGCAAACATTGGCCATGTGTAGCCTGTTTTTTCGTGTACAAATGCATAGTTCCTCGTTCGAACTATATAGACGCCTGAAGACTTTCGCTCTCCACCCGAAAGTGTTTTATACTTAGGATAGCAAACATTGGCCACGTATAGCCTGTTTTTTCGTGTACAAATGCATAGTTCCTCGTTCGAACTATATAGACGCCTGAAGACTTTCGCTCTCGACCCGAAAGTGTTTTACACTTATAGGATAGCAAACATTGGCCATGTGTAGTCTGTTTTTTCGTGTACAAATGCATAGTTCCTCGTTCGAACTATTATATAGACGCCTGACTAAGACTTTCGCTCTTGATCCGAAAGTGTTTTATACTTAGGATAGCAAACATTGGCCACGTATAGCCTGTTTTTTCGTGTACAAATGCATAGTTCCTCGTTCGAACTATATAGACGCCTGAAGACTTTCGCTCTCGACCCGAAAGTGTTTTACACTTAGGATAGCAAACATTGGCCATAGTCTGTTTTTTCGTGTACAAATGCATAGTTACTCGTTCGAACTATATAGACGCCTGAAGACTTTCGCTCTCGACCCGAAAGTACTTATAGGACAGCAAACATTGGCCATGTGTAGTCTGTTTTTCGTGTACAAATGCATAGTTCCTCGTTCGAACTATATAGACGCCTGACTAAGACTTTCGCTCTTGACCCGAAAGTGTTTTATACTTAGGATAGCAAACATTGGCCACGTATAGCCTGTTTTTTCGTGTACAAATGCAGTTCCTCGTTCGAACTATATAGACGCCTGAAGACTTTCGCTCTCCACCCGAAAGTGTTTAATACTATTGTCTATGTGTAGCCTGTTGTTTCGTGTACAAATGTTGGTTAGCAGAGGTCTGGAGAATTTTTTTTTTTTTTTTTTCTCCCATACCGAAAGTGGTTTTATTTATTTATTTTTTCCATGCGATCGAAGCCGGATGGGTCGTATATAAATCGGAGGTATAGAAATCCGTGTTGGCACTATACAGGCAGAGATATTGCTTTCTACCCAGATTTTATGTATAGCCTCGAACGAGGCCTCGAAGGTAATTGCTTCGTCTAAAAAACGCATTTAGAATCATTTCGCGGATCGCGAGAGACCCTTGGCTTGAATAGTAAAATCGGCCTAGGGTGCAGGTCGTCGTTGTTTCATCCGAAAGATGCCGTTAATATTGTCAGGCGATGCACTCGACTATAGCATTAAGGTACGTTTACACACTACGATTAATCGGGCCGATTTCTGGTTTAGCTGGATGTTAAGTGGAGAAACAGTCAGCGGAGTGTCCCGTGGGCTCATTTGTCTGGCGTCTTCCTTGTCTCTCATTACTTAACATGCATTTAAACCAGAAATCGGGCCGATTAATCGTAGTGTGTAAACGTACCTTTAAGGTACGTTTACACACTACGATTAATCGGCCCGATTTCTGGTTTAGCTGGATGTTAAGTAATGAGAGACAGGAAGACGACCAAGGTAAATGAGCCCACGGGACACTCCGCTGACTGTTTCTCCACTTAACATCCATCTAAACCAGAAATCGGGCCGATTAATCGTAGTGTGTAAACGTAGCTTTAGCTAGATCATAGTCAATATGGCTAGGTACGCGTACGTTGTTTACCAGTTGTTTTATACCGTCAAGCCAGTAACTGACCCAGACGCGTGGCGCCAAAGAAATGCTTCTCTTGGTTCTCATTGGCAAACAAAGGAACAAGACCAACTTGTTTGTTCTGTATCAGTGTATGTTATATTTAATTTATTTATTATTTTTCTTTCTACATGGCACATGCTAGTTGATTTTAAGTTGTAAACGTTCAAGACGAACTACCAGCACCGGGCCATAAAATACATATATGGAATATAATATTTTATCAGTAGGTGACGATATATATTACGATAATCCAACGAAATATATTTGCTGTGGATTATGAAACGGAAGGTGGAGAATTAACTCCGACCCGTGAGTTTACGCGGGATAATTTAAAATAATCATGAATTTACAGACATACAAACAGTTGTATAGCGCGAGGTTCGGGGAAGCCAAAGGTGTACGATGAGGCAGCAACACAAAAGCATGATTGTATAAACGCCCAGGGGCCCCAGAGACAACAGTGTAAACCTTAATAACAAAATTTGATGCGTTTCGCACAAATAAATATTCCTACAGCGCGAGCATATGAGATTATAATATAGTCAAGTCAGAGTATATTATAAAGTTATCCAAGACAAGAAACTTGATTGGAGCTGTCATTAGTAGCGTTTGCCTGCTGGGCGTTCTCTTGCCCATGAAAAGGTATGGCGATACCGACAAACGGCAGTCGTACACGAGCAACGACCTCTATTCCACGAACGACAAACGAATTGTGAGGAGGGAAAACCTCTTGCTTCCACCGAGGATCTACGAGGCTGTGTAAATTCGACCCCAGTTCTACGTTCATTTTCGACCAGTCCGTTATATTTCGAGCCGCCGCGTCCCGACGAAACGCTTTATCGTAATTGGCCCGACAATGAAGAGCTGATACAAGCAGAGGTCGCGAGCTCGGTGGGTATGGTGGGCGCAAAAAATACTCCCGTAGATGGAGAAGGCTTGTACCCAGCTTAAAATATCAGTAATTTGCCTGGTTTTCCGGTTTATGACCAACTGACCATCTAGCAAGGTGCATGTTGTCGGTTCTTCGTCAGTTGATTCTTGAATAAGAATCGGAAGATCGATAAACTGGCCTGTCAAAATCGTCACGGAGCTAGGTGGCTCTTTACCATTACACTATGTCACTATTCAACACGTCTACAGGTATGCCTATTTCTCAGGCTCCGGCCTTCCTACCTACTTTTGTTCCACCTTCGCCTGCAGAACCGCAGTTTGCGTTACCCGTGTATTCATCAGCTATTTCTTCGTATCCTTCTTCATTCGCCGCCGCTATCTCCCTGCCTGACTGTTTCGGGTAGACCTGGACATGTTCGAGTGGTACTAGTGAACTGTTGAACCTCGTGTTGACCAGTCTTATATAGACCTCTGATCACGTGATCTATCACAAAGAGTTACTTGGCCCAGTCCCCGTGGGCTTACGTCATACAACACGGAAAGCTCGCCGTTAACTGCATTTATTGCATAAATATATTTATCTCCTTTTGTCCACGCAAAACAGAACTTGAGAATGAAAAAAAGCAAATTTTTAACGACAAAAATCAATCTGACAGCATACTTTCATTGTGAAATTAACTGACATGGGTAAATTTAGAAATTAGCAATGAGACAGGATTTCCGTGTTTGTCGAAATGTGTGTTCGTTTATGCTTCTATTGCAATTTCCTTTCTGAACAGAATATCGGTTATCGGTATCGGCAAATATCAGCACTAAAATATCGGAATATCGGTAAATTGTCATATCGGTGCATCACTAATACTATGTTTACGTTCGCGTTTATTCACAACACTTCTTGTAATTGTTGTTTTAACTGTTAATGTAACGA
>JAYKKM010000122.1:1542500-1560000 GCA_035772405.1 Chrysogorgia sp. JL179-B06 | reverse complement strand
ATGTTTGAAAACTTCGTAGCCTGGGCGATGGGTAAGTGACTTTACGATTTTATGTAATAACCAAGGTTAAGCTAGCCTGTGACAAGTGTGTAGCTGGCGGTTTTAAGGGGATAGGGTTGAGGCGCGGGGAGCGAAAAATTTGAGACATCAAAGAAATTAGTGACACGTGTTGTAAATGCAGTGTTCACGCTTAATGCTCGTGGCCAACTCTCATGCATGTTGTACAGACGAGGGTAAACTTTATTGGACGACGCTGGCGTCGACAACTGAAATTAATTTCCATGAATTTCACGTTTTATTGCAAAAGTTGGTAAAATCGTGCTGTCCAAATGGTTTTTGGCCTGGATTGTATCTGTCAAGTCAACAGTAGAGAGTACGGTTAGATCAGTTATCCAGAATTTAACTTCATAATGCTAAACCATTTTTTCCGGTCGATTAAAAAGGCAGCGAAAACGCATAGTTTGTGACGACGCCTCATAAAAGCGCACGAGATATTCTCGCGACATATTAACTTAAACATAAATTCCTAAGATGGCACAGTGTTTAACTCTCTCTGTTAATTAGACTTGCAACACTGCGCCATCTTAACAATACCACACATAAAGTTTCTCAGTGAAGATGTTTGTCCATTAATGAAGCATACTTGTTCTCTATTTGTCAAATAGTAAGGGCGCGAGGGAAGTTGACCTTGTTACGTGGCGACCAGAGCGAATCAGAAATTGATTTAACCAAACCCTTCCTAAGAACAATGGAACTGACAGCAAAGAAACTGGCAGGTGGATTTAAGATAGACGAGAATGTATGTTATGTCACTAAACAGATGGAGGGTGTGGACATAATTTTATCCCTTAAAAACAACGAAGTATATTTCGTTCAATGTACGGTTAGTGTGTCGCTGCTGAGCAGTAAAGCATCGTTTTGGAAAACTGCACCCAAAGATTGGAAATGCGTACTCCTTACTCCCTATGATGCAAAAAAGGTGACACAACGAATCCTCGAATCCCAAGGGACACTGTCTTCTGAATTCAAAGAGGGTAAATTCTACGTTTCAGACGCATTAGAATTGTTGTCAGCTGGTGAAATTGAGTCGGTTAAGGGTAATCACGAATTTTGAACAAATGTATATATTTTTAGGGAGGGGACATTTATGGATGATTAATGTATCAATTGTGTAATAATTTAATTAAGAATAATTTAAGAATCAATGTAATATCATGTGTAACGAATAACTGATAATGTTTATATTTTGCTATATATCGTTGATATCAGTTAATTGTTCATTATTTTGCTCTTACTCTCATCAAATAAAAGAAAAAATTCTTTAAGACTTATCCCCTCGCCCGGAGGGTGAGGGTGCTAATCCCGACCGGCGTTTAGTGCGTTAGAGAGTCCAGTTACGCATTGAACCGAAAATTGGGCCTGGTGAACAGAAACTGATTTGAATTATTTTAGAAATTGAAATTAGAAAACATAAGCCAAGGGTTTGTTGCGTACACGTATTTCTAGTATTTGTATAATTGTATTGTGAAGTTCATGGTATCAACCAGATCAACCATTACGTACGTATCAAACAAAGTTCAAAGGAATCTCGTGCGAGCTTGAGATGAGAGTGCTTTAGCACTTAGACGTAACATATGTCATATCGTTTAACATTTCGTTAAGCTCTCATTAGCCGAATTCGTACTAGACGGGAAACTCGTCTAAGTCGGGAAACTTGTCTTATGAATCCGGTAACAGACGAGTTTCTTAAATACTGACAAGCAACATTAGAAATGACGGTTTTTAAGGATTTCGCAAAAAGTTAAAAGGATCTAGATAATAATATTTCTATGCATACAAGATTCAGCTGCTCATATATCAGTGTACCGTAATTTCTCTATTAAGCCCCCGGGGGGCTTATATTTGTTCAAGCATCATTGTGGGAGGGGGGGGGCTTAATGGAGAGGGGGCTTATTAGAGAGGGATGGGGCTTATTTCAAATATATACAAAAAGTCTGTTTGCGTATTTGATGTGACTACATTTAAATGTGTATTTTTCGTGAATGAGTTGGTATATCCCGTTTTATTATTGCTATAAAAATTACGTCTTTATTCAAAAAATTTAAGAATCTCGTCATCGTTATCTAAAGTAATATAAAATATCATATTTTTTGAAATGATACGATACTTTCCCGTTTCATGATTTAAAAAATTAATTGCAGACTGATTGACATATTGACTAATGAATACTGTCGATTGATGGGTGAAAATTATAGAACCACTGACTGACAGATAAATTGACTGAAAAGTGACACGTGTTTCGTGCGATCACGTGACCTACTGGGTGAGTGACTGGTTGGTAAAAGGTCCAGCTTCACCCGACCCTTCTCAGCACCCGCCCACCTGTTTATTTTGGATAAAATTTGAGTTTTTATGACTTCCTGTCTTTTAAAAATCCTCAGAGAAACATGAAGAGAAAAATTTCCAACATGATTTCTTATGTGCATGCGCTATATGGATTCTCACTTTTAGAAATTCCGGAATGCACCTGTCCGAATTTTACATCTCATATTTAGGGTTCAAAAAGTATCCATACCACTGATCTGTATTATGGCTTGTGAAATTTGCGCCGCAAAGTTAGGTTTGATAATTGAATTAGATTAAATTAAGTCGCTCGCAACATCGATTTTGAAAGGTTATTTGTGAAATAAAAACACTTTACCGTTAAGAAAATTTCAGTGTTTCATAATTTATAACATGAAAAAATGTAAATAGCCAGTAGACAAAGCAGCTTTTTGTTGCTTTACACTTTATCGTGGTATATGTTGTTGAAGAACGATCGGAAGTAAGGTCGACGGACAGAACTTTAATATATGGAAATGTTTCAATTATGCAAAAAGTGACGTTGTCAGCTGTTTTTACGTTAAAGTTCGAATTCGCTCGCAAGATCAATTTTGATAGGATATTTGTGAAACTTGCGCTGCAAAGTTATGTTTCATAATTGGCTTAGATTAAATAAAATATATTTGGATGATATAAAATGCAAAAACTAGCTGGCCACTGTGAAGTGATGCTTCTCAATTTGCTTGGAAAAATGCGCAATTTTTGGTTATATTATGCAAATTTTGAGTGGAATACCACTTCAGCGCAAAGAAAATTTGTTTCAAAAAAAGCAAAAACTGGTTGGCCGCCAGAACATTATGCATAAAACTGTAAACTGTAAAATGATGCTTCTCAATTTCCTTGGAAAATTGCGCAACTTTTGGTTATATACAAATTTCTCGTGGATGATCCACTTTACCGTAAAGAAAAAATGAAATTTTCTCTTCATCTACCAGATCAAGTATATCCAGTTCTGGTGATGTAGCTAATTTCTGTAGGAAGAAGCAGATTATTCTGAAAGTACATTAAATAAATCTTTCTGCAGAAAAGTTCGTCAGTCATTGTTATATTTAGTACTTGTGAATACCATTCTGACGCTTAAAGGCGTGATTTTCTGAAAGTCACGTGATCAATCTGATTGATCACGTGACGACCCTGTGTCTTCTGTGTTTGCAGAAGGTGTACAAATTTATGCCATAAATACTTCTATTCTTTTGAGAACTATTCTTTTGGAAAAGATCCTCAACACATTGTTGTAAAAACAGCTGACAACGCCACTTTTCCCGCCTTTATTATATCTTTAAAAAATCTAAAGCTACTTTTTCGACCCAGAGCTGAACGAATGATTACATTTTCTTTGCTTTTTGTTGCTTTACACTTTATCGTGGACAATTATATGTTATTGAAGGACGATCGGAAGTAAGGTCGACGGACAGAACTTTAATATATGTAAATGTTTCAATTATGCAAAAAGTGACGTTTTCAGCTGTTTTTACGTTAAGTTCGAATTAGATCGCTCGCAACATCAATTTTGAAAGGATATTTGTGAAATTTGCGCTGCAAAGTTAGGTTTCATAATTGGCTTTGATTAAATAAAATATATTTGGATGATATAAAATGCAAAAACTAGCTGGCCACTGTGAAGTGATGCTTCTCAATTTCTTTACGGTACTAGTGGACTTCTATGCAGGGGAAACTTGCATATAACCTGAGGTCTGTTGTATTAAGTTCGAATTATGTCGTTCACAACATCGACTTTGAAAGGATATTTGTGAAATTTGCGCCGCAAAGTTAGGTTTGATAATTGAATTAGATTAAATAAAATTTATATGGATGATATAAAATACAACAACTAGCTGGCCACTGTGAAGTGATGCTTCTCAATTTGCTTGGAAAAATGCGCAATTTTTTATTATATGCAAATTTCGAGAGGAATACTACTTTACCTTTGTTTCAAAATTAAGTCGCTCGCAACATCGATTTTGAAAGGTTATTTGTGAAATAAAAACACTTTACAAAGTTAGGCTTCATAATTGGCTTAGATTAAATAAAATATATTTGGATGATATAAAATGCAAAACTAGCTGGCCACTGTGAAGTGATGCTTCTCAATTTGCTTGGAAAAATGCGCAATTTTTGATTATATTATGCAAATTTCGAGAGGAATACCACTTTACCTTTGTTTCAAAATTAAGTCGCTCGCAACATCGATTTTGAAAGGTTATTTGTGAAATAAAAACACTTTACCGTTAAGAAAATTTCAGTGTTTCATAATTTATGACATGAAAAAATGTAAATAGCCAGTAGACAAAGCAGCTTTTTTGTTGCTTTACACTTTATCGTGGTATATGTTGTTGAAGAACGATCGGAAGTAAGGTCGACGGACAGAACTTTAATATATGTAAATGTTTCAATTATGCAAAAAGTGACGTTGTCAGCTGTTTTTACTAGGTCGCTCGCAAGATTAATTTTGATAGGATATTTGTGAAACTTGCGCTGCAAAGTTATGTTTCATAATTGGCTTAGATTAAATAAAATATATTTGGATGATATAAAATGCAAAAACTAGCTGGCCACTGTGAAGTGTACTAGTGGACTTCTATGCAGGGGAAACTTGCATATAACCTCAGGTCTGTTGTATTAAGTTCGAATTATGTCGTTCGCAACATCGACTTGAAAGGATATTTGTGAAATTTGCAAAGTACTTGTGAATACCAAGACATTTAATAACAAGGATCTTCCCTCTCCAGTTTCTTATCCGTTCGTTCTGGTGTTGCAGTGAAGCCTTAAACTCTACCAATTGAGAAAGCGGATGAGGAAACAATACTTCTTCTCCAATTAAGATGAGCTGTTTGAAAGTATTCTTTTTTGGGTAGTCAAGGTCGGGATACTTGGGCAACATTCTTATTAACAAATTATCAGAAATGCAGATAGTGTTAAAACGGCGACAGACCAGTCTTAGTCGCAACAAATCAAGAATTTCGCAACGGCAAAAAATTTCGGTTGCCACCTCATCTGGAAGTGTGTCGAAACGACAGGCTTTATTACTATTTATGATGTTCACCAACGTACCACCTCCAAGTTTCCAATGGCACTGCATGGACAATTCTCTTTCCGTTCGAAAGTTCAACAAATCTTGACAATGACATACACACTAACCAATGGCACTAACCAATTTTTCGTGTTCTTTCCCTGCAACAAAAGCGAAAATTGCTTAAACAACTCCATGCAGGGAAAGTATTTATATTCAAGTGAGCTGACAGATTTCAATATTATTCAAGGTGGAATCTCATTGCAATAGAGCTCACGTATTTGCATTCACCAACAGAGCGCGACGTTACATCTGCTGCGAGCAAGTAAGTAATATGTGTCCATGTGGTACATGTTACAGCCATGAAAAGCTACACAAAAGCTGCACTTCGTTATAAGCTACACACAAATTTAACCAAACGTTTTTAAATATAAATTAAACACGAGTCGGAAACTTTCCTGTCAATTTAATCCGTACTCCAAGGATTTGCCAAATCATTTACACCGGATCATTAAAACGCCATTAAACAATGAAACGTTTTTCGTTTAAATTATAGTGACGTAATTGTAACATTAAACCAGACATTGGTGTGATCTTTCATAAAATCATGCTAAACATCTTTCAGCATTTATCATATTACCGAGGGAAATGACAGACACATGCAGTGAAACGTGTTTTAGGTGTGAATATATTTAATTGGTAAATGGCAATGTGATACATTGTTATAAAAGGTTTGGAGTTCCAGTATTGGTCGTTGGGTCGTGGGTAAAAAGTCGTGGGTCGTAAAATGCACTAAAAACAATTTTCATAGACAATGGGATTATTATTTCACTTCATTCCTGGCTTCTTAGTTATTGGAATACTTATTAAAGGAAATAAAGGGGGGTAACTTAGAGCGGCTTCTGCGCAAGATCGGGGAAGAACTAGATTCCAGAGCTCTCGCATGTCATGCTATAGCACATGCGCAGTTTTGACGAAGCCAGATATTGGGTTTCCGGTGATGGATTATCCCAGAGCCTCCGTTCCTTGGGCACAGACCAAAAGGATCGCAGGCTCTGGGAACGAGATTGATAATAAATATGCTAATTTGACATTCAAATTCAAATTCAAACGCGGCTAATTTTTGAGGAAAAAAATTAAACAAAAAAGAAATCAAAACAAAAAATTTGGAAAGAAATTCCGGTCTGCCAAGGGATAGAACCCGAGGCTTAGACAAGCGTGTCAAAAGTTTCATTTTTCAGACAATGGAAAAGTGCAGGCGTCTGACAAGTCTGTGAATGCGATTTTAACAGCTTCACATTTTTGCCGTCGTAAAATACTATATATATATATATATATATTCTGTTGGCAAAGCCTAATAAATAAATAACTATATATATATATATATATAAACAAAGAAAAACAAAAAATGGAGATAAGCTGGGTTACAGAAATGGTGAACTATGGCTGTGCTTGCTTGGGGTTGTCCAAGTTCTCAGGAATCTGCTCTCAATCCAACTAAAGCACAGGGGCCGGACGGAATTCCGGGCTGGCTGCTAAAGGAGAACGCTGCCCTTTTTGCAGGACCCGTCACAGAAATCATCAATACCTCTTACCGCGAGTGCCGCCTCCCACCATCCTGGAAAGAGGCAGACGTGGTCCCAATTCCAAAACAAAAACCAATCAAAGATGTTAACAAACACCTCCGCCCTATCTCGCTCACACCTATTATATCAAAGATAGCTGAAGATCATGTCGTTCAGGAGTACGTTAAACCAGCTGTGTTAAAGAAAATCGACCAACGACAATTTGGAACCATTCCTAATTCGTGCACCACACATGCACTTATAAGCATGACTCATAACTGGTACGTTAATACTGACGGAAACGGCGCTATACGGTCAGAGTTGCGTTGTTTGACTTTCGAAAGGCTTTCGATTTGATCGACCACAACATCCTGGTACAAAAATTGTCGACATACGATCTCCCAAAACGGATTTTGTGCTGGATCTGTGATTTCCTGATGGACCGTAAGCAACGAGTCAAATTAGCGCAAGACTGCTTTTCTGAGTGGCGTTCTGTGGTTGCCGGAGTCCCTCAGGGGACAAAGTTAGGTCCCTGGCTGTACTTAATTATGATCAATGACCTTGATACAACTGCTGACATGTGGAAGTACGTAGACGATACCTCAATTTCAGAATTGGTGGAAAAGGGCCATGCGAGCAATATTCAAAATGTTGTTAGTGACCTCTCCAGACAATCGATTAGTGAGGGATTCGAGCTGAATGAATCTAAATGCAAGGAGCTGAGGATCAGTTTCGCACGGAGGAAACCAGAGTTCGATCCGTTAGTGGTGAACGGTAAGCCTTTAGAGATAGTAACTAGTGTAAAAGTGTTGGGTCTGAATATCAGCAGTGACTTAAAATGGAACATACATATAATGGAACTAGTTAAGAAAGTTAACTGTAGGCTGTATTTTCTGAAGCAACTGAAGAGAGCATCAGTTGCACCAAAGGAGTTGACTTTGTTTTATGTCACTTGTATTCGTTCCATCCTCGAATATGCATGTCCAGTCTTCCACCGCAGCCTACCAGCATACCTGAGTGACGATCTGGAGAGGCTACAGAAACGGGCGTTAAGAATTATCTATCCACATATACTTTACAGTAGAGCTCTCGAAGTGTCAAGAATTTCAACGCTTTTTGAAAGAAGAGAAACAATTGCATCTAAACTTTTTGATGAGATCATCAACGACCCACAACATCGCCTTCATAACCTACTTCCTGTTAGAAACATGAATAATTACTCCTTGAGGAGCACAAGGAAATTCGTACGCCCTTTATGTAAGACCGAGCGTTGTAAAAATAGTTTTATCCAAAGCTATAGTTACAGCTTGTAGACATTTTAAACTATTATACAGATTAGATCATTTGACTATATATTATATATTTATCTAATTATTTTTTAGTAATAGACTTTTCTTAAATTTTATAAAATAGTTTTAGCTTAATATAACATTACATGTAAGACTAAATGTATTTCAGCTCTTTATGGCTGCAAACCTAGTCATTAAAACATCTATCTATCTATCTATCTATCTATCTATCTATCTATCTATCTATCTATCTTCTCTCCTCGCCTCTATAGTCGTACTAATACAATTGGAGAAAAACATTAATTTTAGCAACGCTTGTCCTGATTTTTTGTGGGGGAGGGGGGAAGAGCGAAAACGCGCGCAAGGGGAACTACGCAGGCTAGATTTTTTGGGGGGCTCAGCTATTTGCAGCAGACGGTTGTTTGGGGAGGCCCCCCATTTAAAATTTTGAAAAGCCCCAAAATACGAGGTGCGAGGGCACGCGAGGATGCGAGGCGGCTGCCTTTCCTGCCCGCCTAATCGAGCTGGCACCCGGTGCGTCTGTGGTCAGTTGTTCGCGTTCTCTAGCGTTTTGTGTGTCCGAGACTTTTTGACATTTTCTTTATTTATCTGATATACGATTAATAACCATTTTTCCCCAATTTTTTTTCGCCTTTTATTTCTCTCCCGATTCCCCCCCTATTTTTTCGCCTTTTTATTTTTCTCCTCCCGATTTTATAAAGCTCTAAAATAAATAAATAAAGCTCTAAAAAACTCGAAAAAATAAAGCGCCTGTTTCGCAGGCTACGAAAAGCCCTCAGTTTCTCGCAATATATTCTTGTTTGTATAACAATGCTTGCTTGTCTTTCTACTTGGAAGAGCGAAACAGCACTTTTACCTGTTTTAAATTTTCCTACACCTTCACATTTTCTAGAACTACTAATCCTAACCCTAATCTCAATCCTAACTCTAGCAGTCTAGCTAACCCTATTAGTCCTAACGAAAAATAAAGACCGTCACCAGAACTTTTATATTTACTCAATTAGCCTGCAATGCAGGCGTTCTGCGGGTGGGAAGAAAAAAGGGTTATCTTCTTTTGACAAGTCGGAACTTGCTTTAATTTTGTTCAGCATGTCGATTCTTAGCGTTGCTGTAGCGGTTTTATCTAGCTTATTGCTTGCAGAAAGTGCAGCTATATCCAATATCTCTATACCAGTCGTTCTTTGGCACGGAATGGGTAAGAAATGAATGAATTACAGCTAATATTTTGTTTCGTGTCATTGTTAATGTTGTGCAACAATAGTTGTGTATTGTGCAGCAAGCTCGTAAATCGTCAGTTTTTAATGATGGGAGGTGTATTTCGACATAATTCTTAAATATAAATGTTACAGTTGTCAATTGCGAAGCAATTCATTCGAAAGGGTCAAATAACGATATATTATAGTCATTTAATAGTGTGCAGTGCTGCCGGCTGCGTTGGCTGTTTTGAAATACTGAAGGTTGGTTACTAACTTTAATACTACCATTGGCATTACCAAAATATTGAATTATAGGAGTCTAACGTTTTTGAGCGAAGGCACTTCGTATCTGTAATGGACTAATGGCCATAGTCAATGGCAATATATGGTCTGGAAATGCGGCAAACTTCAAAGGGGCTAGCAATCGCTAGCAATCATTACTGTGTGATTCGTGTGTTGAGCAGAGGACCTGAAGTGTACAAATCCTTTGTTTTAGGTTTATTTAATATTTAAACACAATAAACCCAAACGTTGCCATTGGATCTACCTCGTCCCCAGCCGCTTGCCTACAAATTATGAGAGCGGAACCATATTGCTGGTGCTCTATTGCTAGCCTGCACCACCCTGCCTGCACACTCCCGATTAAGAAGAGCCTGCGGGGCTGCAGCAGCTACAATCCTGGGGCAAAATTATGTGGACAACACAAGACATCAAACGTTAATTACTTTCTCTTTATATTGCCCAATTTCTGACTGAATAAAACGTACATTCCCCTCCTCCCACATCAATGTTGTGTTATTCCACGATAAACAAAAATATGCTCGGCTTTTTGTGCTTGTAGATTGACCAACATTGTCCAGGGGGAGGGGAGACAGTATTTTGTTGGTTCCGAGTTAAATTCCTACTAATAATGCAAAAGCACGCGCTGCGTCCACACAAATTTTGTCCAGGATTGTAGCTATTGGATAACTGCTTCATTATACAGAAAATACAATGTGTTCAGTATTACACTGTGATAGTGCATAAACTGAATAAAAACATAGAACAATGACTTTTGACAGGTTTCCAGACCATGTATTTCATTGACTGTCTACCGTATGAATAGACCAACATCACCAACCCTTCATTATTTTCCATTTGAAAGAGTGTTGATCAGCAGTCAGTAGCAAAGTTGCCCATATAGCAACTGGTCATGCTTTAATGCAAATTTTGAAACAATATTCAGATCTTTAGAAATATATTGTTTTCAAAATAATTACATTACAGTACTGCTCAGAAATAACCTAACACTGCGTTTGCGTTCCGAACGCGTTCCAAATGCGTTCGGAACATCATTGTGACTTCGCTTAAAAAGTTAATGGGAAGACTTCGTTAATTTCTGACTTTAGTAAACTTCTAAACGGATTTAACTTGATCATTTGATTGCTGGACTGGTTATGGTATATGTTCACTAGACGAGATTAAAACAGAAAGTATATCGTTCGGAACCCGTGCGCGTTCGGAACGAGAATAGAACGCGTTCCGGTCGCGTTCTGAACACGTTCGTAACGCGTTTTTTGTTAGGTTAATTCTGAGCAGTACTGTATAATGTTTATATAATTAAATAGCATAGCAATTGCCAGTTGCTACATACAGCCAGCTTCACCACTGGATGCAGTCATACTTGCTGAACAACATATATGTCAAAACACAAGTTCAACAAAACATGAGACAATAACAATGGCTTTGCAATAATCTGCTTTTCCTTGAAAATATTAAAGTTTTAATAGCATATCTAATAAGCATGTGATTAAAATATTATATTGCAAATTAAAAATGCTACAAAATATAAATGTTGCAACATGTTGAAACAAGGTAAAAATATAACTTGTGTTTCCCTTAAGCCCCAAATATTAACATACAAATATTAACATACATATGCCCCATGATCCTGAACACTGCACCAATGGCAGCATTTCTGATAAGAATGCGCATTTGCCCCCGGCCCCAGATTTTAACCGGCCCAAAAAAATATGAGTGAATAAAAAAATTATTCAGTTTCTCTTTTTTACAAACGAAAGTATCGGCCTCCCGAAAGTAATATAGCTCACTTCCACGTGACACATGCAGTGAACTTCTGTTCTACTACGGGCTACTGCACAGAAATCAAATGATGTAATTTACAGTTACATCTTAAGACATGGAAACCCAAGATCAAATTTCGCCATTTTAGCAGCGATGTCATTTTCCCCCAAAATGTGATGCGAGTCATTTTGTCTCTATCTCAGGCACTAGCCCCCTTGTATTTGAAAGCTTGAGGTGGTCGTGCCTGAGGCAGGCTAAGTATGATGCTCTCATGTTATGACCGGCCCAAAAATATTCTTTGCCTCCGGGAGGGTTAATCCGCCACTGAGAACGCCTAGTAGTATACTATATACTAGTCGGAAGAAGTTGTTTTAAAAACATTAGTTTACCTGGTGACCATTTCCTTTATTCTCATTACCTCTATCTGATCACCCTGTGGCTTAAAGGGTTAATAAGTGACGCTAGAGTCTAGACTACTGACTTATTTATTGCTTGTATTGACAGTCTATGAAACGAGCATATGTTTCTTTAAACTTCAGGGGATAGCTGTTGCAATCCATTTAGTATGGGATCAATCAAGTCAATGGTTGAGAGTGAAATTCCAGGAGTTTATGTGCGTTCTTTGATGATTGGGAATAACATTATTGAAGTAAGATGATAATTATGATCTTCTTTGAAGGTACAGTACTATATAATAGCATGTCAGACTCAGAGGACTGTGCTCAGTGACAATCCTTGACAAAAAGTAAGTAACTATAGCTAGAGTCGGACAATGATGGGGCAGCCACCCCCCACAGATCTACCATGCAGTATAAACCTCTGAAGGCAATTTTATCAAAATATGCTCATAACTTCATATCAGTTGGAAACATCAGATAAAGAGGTACTCAGTGTGTAATGATGTGGCATATGTAATTGCTACTTGCTAGAAGTGTGAAGTTGATTGTCTCAATTGCACTAGTGTTGAGATTGAGAAAGCAAGTGTATTGTTGGTGACTGACATTTCAATGGCCTCAGCAGTGATCTTCAGAGTCAAGTTTATGTTGTAATTAGTGTGAATGGGTGTTGCATCGTGGGTGTATATTATTCCTTGCTGCGTGTGCAGAAGTCTTTTATTGGTTTATATATACCAACTTCTAATGTAAGTCTCAGCCGATTCCCAGTTAATGTTTTGTTTGTACGTGGTGTTTAGCAATGTGATTAATTCTGTCCTCATTTGTATTCAGTTAGTCTGATTTTTAGGTTTCTGCTGGTCTCATGCACCAATATAAATGTCCTGGCTATAATGACCCAACCAACGATGACACAAACAAATCATGACAATGAACCAGACATAAGGCAACACTGACAAAAATGCTTTACTTGACTCTGAAGTGACTGCTGCTGAGGCCGTAACAATACTCTTTATTAATTCTACAACAACCTGGACAATCAACTTCTCATTTCTAACAATACTGCCATATATTCAAACCATTTACATAATATGTGTGTTGCCAAGAGACTCAAGATACCAAAGAAAGTGAAAGGATAATTGAGTGTGTAAAGCAAACTAATAACAAAAAGTAATAAGGCAGTCACACAATTGCAAATGTAGAAAAAAACATTGCTTGTCAGCAACCTTTATGGCAATTAACCCATAGTAAAAATAATACATTGAAAAATCCCGGCATTCCACTTTATCTAAATTTACATGTATGTGATAATTTATAAGTGGCCTGAGACTGTAAATACCTTTGCAAAGGTGACAGCCCAACCCCAGGAATTTTAATTGCTATTAAATATCAACTCTGGCTTACCTCCAGGGCTGCACAGGTATTTATTAGTCTGTCAGGCCTATTATATACACATATTTCTGGCCATGGAGAATTTGTTGCATAAATTTTATCAAAACGTTTGAGGTTTTTAGACGTAAAAAGATGACACTTAATTTTTTGTCATTGGGAGAAAGAATATAAGTTGGGAGAATATAATATTTGATCGAATAACTAGTTACTAACATTTTGTTGGGCATATGTGGAAGGAGGATATGGTAGTCTTTGATAAGAACATTGTTTTCATTTGCCTTTAAGGACACTGCAAATGGATTTTTGTTGAATGCGAATAAGCAGGTACAGTATATTGTACTTACTCAGTCTATTATAATGAGTATTTAATAATTACACAGGTACAGTATATTGTACTTACTAACTAGAAAAATTCTATAGGCACCTATAGGCAATGTTCCAATTGCCTATAGAAGCCTATACAATACATGTAGGCGTCTATAGGCTAATAGGTTTCATTATGTCGCCTATAGAAAATGTTCCAATTTCCTATAGAAGCCTATAGGATCCTATACTGTAGGTTGCCTATAGACATGCCTATAGGCAAGCCTATAGACTTTTTTTGTTAGGGGATCAGTCTATTACAGACACTCCAAGTCTCATGCATCTCGTGTGACACTCACGCATTCTGGTCTCATCTCATACTCTTACGCGTGCGCATGAAGATCTCACACATTTCAGCGATGTTAGCATTTTCGGTAGCATTTTCGGATGAAATAATAATAAATCTATTATCTTAAATTAAATATAGTGATGACAATAACTGAACGTCACGAGAGTCTATGTAGATTAACTGTTAAACAGGTTTTTATTGCATATTATATAAGAGTCCAAGATAAGAGTCGGGACCCAACACAGACAGTGAAACAGAAAGTGAACCCGAAACGGAAAGTGAACCCGAAACGGAAAGTAAAACTCAAACGAGTATCCCAACGACTTCTAAGAATTCTGCCATATAGCACTAATACCTTTAGAATTCTGTAAAATATCTTTTCACTATCGAGAGGGACATTTGCCTTCTTGAAGCCTACGTATGCGTAGTTCGTAAATAGGCGTCCGCGCATGTCTGAGAACAAGTAAACAGTATATTATTGGCAAGATTTCGTCTGCGGGAAAGCGTGATATATATATATATATATATAGTACAATATCTACAGACACGCGGTTTCGCTGTTCCATATATATATATATATATATATATATATATACAGTATATATACAGTATATACTGTATATATATATATATATATATATATATATATATATATATATATATATAGTTCAATCTACAGACACGTTTTTCGCTGTACCACAGCTCATCAGTGTAGCTTGGAACAATCTGGATGAGTCTGGCTGGACTATTATACACTTGCGATCGTTATTGACAACCGCTTGTGGGATAGCACCTGCGATCAGAATATCCAGATAGCGTGAAGTGCGCATGGGGCCAGAGCGCTTAACTGCCACGATGGTAGCGAGCGTTGCATTATTGCTAAAGGACACCCACGCTACTTCACAGAGCGCTCAACAACACTGAAGTGAAGGAGCGTACATAGTTCAATCTACAGACACGTGTTTCGCTGTACCACAGCTCATCAGTGTAGCTTGGAACAATCTGGATGAGTCTGACTGGACTATTATACACTTGCGATCGTCATTGACAACCGCTTGTGGGATAGCACCTGCGATCAGAACATCCAGATAGCGTGAAGTGCACATGGGGCCAGAGCGCTTAACTGCCACGATGGTAGTGAGCGTTGCATTATTGCTAAAGGACACCCACGCTACTTCACAGAGCGCTCAACAACACCGAAGTGAAGGAGCGTACATAGTTCAATCTACAGACACGTGTTTCGCTGTTCCACAGCTCTTCTATTTCTGCTAGAGAAAATTCACATATTTTCGAACCATTTTGAAATGCAGGTGCTCTGTCTCTAATTGACCACTCGATTTTGTGGTTGGTGATGTTTCTGTATTGTAAATTCCAGATGTATTTTGAATGTTCAGTAGTGTTTATTTTGTTTTCGTAGCGGAAAGAGTTTCGGTGTTTGTAAAGTCGATCTTTAAAGGAGTGTTCTGTGAGTTTTTGTTGCTGTTGTCCGTGTCGTTTGTTATGTTGCCACGGTTGACAAGGCTTTTGGTGCGGGCATTCTCCTTGGAGGGGGCACTTTCTTTATCTTTGCAGTTGCAATTTCTGGTTTCTTCGTTGTTGAGGACTTGTTGATTGTGAGATCTGATGATGCTAGACATATTAGGCATGCAGCTGTATAGCTAACTTTTAGATTGTTCCTGTTAAATATTTTGTGGTGGTTTTGGTTAATGTAAACAGGTTTGTCGTTCGGTTTCTTGTATGGTTTGTAGGTGCCGATTAGAAGGTTGAAGGTTACGTCGAGTAATACCATGATTTACTCGGTTTCTTTTGTTCTCGCAGGGAAATTTAATCGCTAAAAATTCCCCACGTTTATTTGTTTGAAAACTACTCATAATTTATGCATGCATACAAATTAGTACCCTGGGTGCCAGAGCTTCTTCCGCGCTCGCAAGGAGAAAAGGCGGGAGATCGCACGCCTGCTCGCCCTCCCGCCTGCCTGCGAGCGTGGATGAATCTCTGGCACCCAGGGTAACAAATTAGGGAACATTTCTAATTTTTCCTCATTCCTATGATATGCATGAGGGAAATTTAGTAGAACACAAAGGATTTCTTTGTCTTCTAATTTCCCTCATTCGAATGCACGGGAAATTTAGTAGACAAAAACTCTGTCTCCAACCACGGGCTGGATAAGGTTCTCAAAGTTATCCTCGGCGATCATAATATTACAAACTAATACCATGACTTGTCGGGAAATTAGCGATTAAATTGCCCTTTTCGCCTCGGGAAGATTTGTAAAATTTCACAAATCTTCCCTCGGCGGCGGGCAATTTAATCGCTAATTTCCCTCAAGTCATGGTATTACTTATAATAAATCGGCTTCTTTTAAGTTGACTTGAATAGTAATTTACAGGCCTATAGATCTCTGAAAACTTTCGGCTCCATCGAAACTCCCCACGGACGTCTTTCTCATCCATGCGGCGCCAGGGCGCCTTGATCGAAGAGCAGTGCAGACTTTGTTGCGTGATCGCTTTTGCTGATTGGCATGAAATAGTTTATTGCTTTCGTTAAAAGTTCCTCCGTTATTGATGGGAATCTATTATGTCGAACTGTGCGAAGCTGCAACATTTCCTATCTTTTAAACTGTTAAACCATTCGATTACGCTTGTTGTATTCTTCCACTACGTGGACTTTTGTTTTCTCTTTGCCGGGTGGATGCGTTTATTCTTTCTAGTATCTGTTTGCTCACACGTACTAAAATACTTTTCGCCGGGTTTAACAGTCTGCATTTCGGTGCATTTTGGACTAAGTTCTCCTTGTGGTCTTTGAGAGTGACAAGGACTTGCTTTTTAGCGAGGGTTGTGGCTCGGTTTTGGATTCCTAATTTCAACGCGATCTGCTTTGCTTCTGTGTTTATTTCGTTGTATGTTTTGTCGTTGCTCTTCTTGTAGGATTTTGTGATGTTTTCGTGGAGTAGCTTTTCGATGGAGCCGAAATGTGTGAGCTAGTGGGTCTTTACATCTTGAACATCCTCGGAAAAATGTACGGTAAATCACAAATTGGCCTATACCCAGCAGTCAAGCGGCTGACAGAATGAGAAAAGATCACGAAAGTTTTCAGAAATCTAGGCCTGCAAATTACTATTCAAGTCAACTTAAAAGAAGCCGTAACCTTCAACCTTCTAACGGCACCTGCAAACCATACAAGAAACCGAACGACAAACTGTTTACATTAATGCCAAATCCAACCACCCACCAAATGTCATCAAGTAACTACCCAAAAACATTGGCAAGCGCATCACTTAGTTATCATTGAGTAAGGAAGTTATCGACAACGCAGCACCCTACTACAACGAAATTCCAACGGATATAACGAAACCATCCAATTCCACCATGAGACAACCGCCGAGGAACCCCACGCAACGAATAACAACAGAAAAAGAAACATCATTTGGTTTAATCCTCCATACATGTAGTACTTGTATGAGTGCATTTCAGATGAATATAGCCAATAATTTTTTACATCTAATCGACAAATATACTTTCCAAAGAACCATATATA